>OX337247.1:24412861-24642861 GCA_946965025.1 Blera fallax | reverse complement strand
TGGCCGATTCGCCATTGTTTTTCCTGATTGGTGGCGACTGTATTTGGGGTTTTTTGACACTTTTCATGGCTTTCCATATCGAGTAATTTGTCCTTTTTTGGCTGTTAAGCCTTCAAGATAAGCAGAGGTCTCGTGGTTTTTTAAATCTTGAATCGCTTTCTTAAGTTTATTTCATAAATAATTTGAGTATGTCTTATTTTGGGGGGGCCCGGGTTTGTTGCCATATTGTGCGTGCTCTCCTCAGCTTCGCTGCTTTTGACTACTTTTTTCCTAAAGGGTGTATTTTTTCATGCGGCATTCTAAATAGCTTCAATAAATTTACCGAGTTCTACTTCTACCTCGAATGGTGTTTTTAGCGACGAATTTAAGATAATATTTTATTCGCAATCATTTCTAAAGCCGCCCCAGTTAGTTAGTTTTGTTGTAAGTTAACATGGGTCACTTATTGTCAAAATTAGCGGTGAGTTAGTGAAGAGATCTACAAGGTCGTTTCTTTTTAACGGGCATCGCGGAGAACAGTACATGGACGCGATGTTGAAATATGAGTTCTTGTTCTTAACAGGAAGTTGCTTTCATTGTGTCGAGTTCAGTCATTGTATTCATGGAGTACTTAATGCAGTCTTTTATGAATAAGGTGGATCCGCCCTTCGCTTTTTCGAAAGGATGGTATGCGAGTTAACTTTATATAAAAAAAACGAAAATAAACTTCGGTTCATTTATTTTTTCTTTATTAAAAAGAAATTAATTATTAATTACGTCCAACTCTTCGGAGTGGAATATTTTCTTTTTTTTCCAATACCTCGAGAAGTGTCGTCGAACGGAAATTTTCCCAATAACGTTTCCGCTGCAAACGTTAGCATAAGAATTATTTTTATTTATTGGGAAATTTTCTGATGTTGACGTAACTCCTCCTTCCCTAGCATTAAGATTCTCCTGGATCTTATTAATTATTTTTACATTACTCTTTCTTTGTTTATAGCATTTAATTAAGAGAAATATTATTATTACTAATATAATAAGCGTAGAAGAACCTCCTATACTATAATTAACTAGTTTATGATATTTTAATTCGTTAATAGCTTTAATATTTTCCGCTTGCCTTATTGCAATTTCTTCGAAAGTTAATTTATTTTCAGTTATTAGTGACTCTTCTATTTTTGGAATGACAAATCTTTCTTTATACTCATATACATTGTTTTGAAATTTGTTATTGTCTAAATATATAGTACAATTGTTGAATGAAACAAAATAGTTTCCGGTTAACAAAATTTTTCTTTCGTCACAGTTACTATTGAGTATTTTATTTTTTACATTTTTAAGAATTAATACGTTATCATCTAATGATATTATTTCTGCCTTAACGTTAGTTTTAAGATTACATTTTTTCTGATATATACAGTTTTTACTTAGCTCTAATTCTTTTGTTGATTTATTTTCTTCAAACGTATAAGTTTGATTCTGTATTTCTACAACATATTCAAGTTCTGTATTTATTTCCCTATTATCATTATTCGTAATTGGAACAATTAATTTTTTATCTACCTGAATTATTATTGTTGGTATTTTAATAGCAAAGATTATATTAGTATTATAAAACTTAGCCATACCTACTCTTATACATAAAAGTTACTTAAAATCGATCTTGTATTTTATTATTTCGTCATCTGTTAGGGTGTAAAATATTAAAATATTCTTTTTTAATTCTTTGTCTATCTGATATAATAGTATTCTTTAATGTCAAAAGTGTTTCGTTAAAATTACTGTTAATTTTTATTTGTTTATTCATGTTTGTAATTATTTCATGATTATTTGAGTCTGTTACTGAAAAGTGGTTCTCGATATCTTGCCTATGCTCATCGTCCATAGTTCCATATAACTATTTAAATCCTTTAACTATGATATTTATTAACCCCCGACGATTCCTGTGTAACATCGTACTTCTAACCATATTTTTAACTGTATTTATTTCATTGAGCAATACTTCTCTGTCATTACCCAGTCTTATTGCATTCGAATTAATTTCTAGCTCATTGATTAGATTCAAAATTTCTGTCGGGTTTATTACATGTAAAATAATATCGTATTTACTAACTATTTCCGCTAAGTCAACTTTAATTTCGGCATATCCCATGTTTGTGTCAATTCTTTCGATGGTCATTGCTTGGTGTGTTACTGGAAGCAGCCTCAGGATTAACATCAACAGGAATGCTATCTGAAAATTTGAATGATCTCTTGATATTGTTTTCATGTACACCTTTCAAATTGTATTTTCTATACTTTGGCTGTTCTTTATGCCTTAAACTAGTATAATTTTTGATAAACCCTTCCTTTCGAGTTTCATGGTATTCTTCTCTATTTTTATTAAGTTTACTAATAGTATTCAATTTTTTCCTATCCATTTTATCTTTAATTGTTTTAGTATCAATAATCCGGTTCTGAACATCTAACGGTTTGGCTTCGATAGTAGAATGGTATGAGTTGTTGTAATATTCAACAGCCTTAAACATTTGCCTAAGCTTTTCTATGATTGTTTGGTGATTTCTATCTTCTAGGGGGAAACTAACGGCGTGTTTTGAAAATTTGTCTATAAAATTAATGAAAGAATGTTTACTATTGACGTTTTCTTTTTGATAGGATTTCTATCATATTTGGCTGCGGTACATATATCGCAATTATTTACAATTTTGTTGACTAAAATTTTGAGATTTGGAAAATAAATTCTATGTTTTATTCCTTCATAGTTGGCTATCATTCCTGAATGTCCGGACTCTATCTTATGAAACAAAGATATTTGGCGTAAGGTTTCTTCTTCATCTCTTAGGTCTTTTGCAAAGTGGCTACATTTTATAAATTTAATACGTGGGTTGTGAGAAAAGAGATCAATAATTAATTTCTGCACAAAGTTGTATAATGAGTCGCTTAATTCCGAATAAATTGCTACTTTACCTTTACTGATGTGTCTTCGGACTACATCAGAAACGTTATCAGGTATATCATTTCTTTCGATATAAACTCTGGTATGACCAAATATCTTTTAAAACTCTTTTTCTTTTTGTTCGACTAACATTATTTGGGTTTTAAAACGATTTACCACGGTATCTAATATAGGTATATGATCGTTGAGGTTTTCTTCCTGTGAATGAACCGTTGAAATTTCCATAGATTCATTACAATTTATATGTTCTTGAGAACTTTCGTTGAAGAGATTACATAAATTGATATTAAAATGTTCAATATCGATTTTATCATATTTTACCGCATTAAATACATTTATTTCATTTGTATTTTAATTTACTCTACTTAAAAAATCGGCTACCTTATTTTCTTTGCCCTTTATATAATCTATTCTAATGTCGTATTCTCCTAATTGTACTAACCATCGTTGAAGCCGTGGGTTAATATTTTGTCCAACATTTTTTGCCTGCAACCACTTGATGAGTTGATGATCGGTAAGTAAATCAAATTCCTTCCCAAACAAATACGGTCTAAAATATTTAACTCCCCAGACAATTGCCAGTAACTCTTTTTCTATAGTAGAGTAGTTCTTCTCGTGTTCGTTCAAAGTACGAGAGGCATAGCAAATGGGATGTCCATCTTGTGTTAGAACAGCTCCCAATGCAAAATTGCTGGCATCGGTTACAAACTTAAATTTTTTTTAAAGTCTGGATATTTCAAAATAGGATAGTCAGTTATAATTGCTTTTAATTTTTCAAAGGATGATATAAAGTTTGGATCGTTTGTATTGACTTTTTAATTTTTCTTTAAATATTTCACAATTGGATAAGCTACTTTGGCATAATCTTTAATAAATTTCCTATAATAGCCAGTTATGCCAAGAAACGATTTAATTTGTTTCTGGGTGGTATGTAGGTAATCTCAGACTTTGAATAGTTTGTATTTTTTCTGGATTTGGTTTTATTCCTTGTGGAGTTAGAATGTGCCCTAAATAGTTGGTTTCTTTACTGAGAAAATGGCATTTATCAATTTGGATTTTAAGTCCCGCCTTTCTTAATGTTTCCAATATTTTCTTTAAATTAATTAGATGAGAATATCATCCAAATAGACAACGCAAATTTTGTTGATGAATTCTCTTAAAATCCAATTCATCAATCTTTGAAAAGTAGAAGGGGCGTTCTTAAGCCCAAACGGCATTCTCTCAAATTCAAAATGACCGAAAGGAGTGGAAAATGCTGTTTTCTTTCTGTCTTTAGGCTTAACTAAAATTTGGTGGAGACCTTTAGCTAAGTCGAGAGTTGAGAAATATTGTCATTTTCCCAATTTATCTAATATTGCTTTAATATTAGGTATTGGAAATTTGTCACTCTCAGTTACTTCGTTTAATCTCCTGTAATCTATTACTTTTCACCATTTTTGTTGTCCTGAGTTGTATTTTTTCTTCGGGACTACCCAAAGCGGACCGTTGTAAGGAGAATTGCTTTCGACTATTATTCCCTGTTCTAACACTTCTTTTATTTGGCGTTCAATTTCGTGCTCATGTACTTTTGGGTACCTATATATTTTTGAATATACCGGGTTATTGGTATTAGTAACTATTTCGTGTTTTATTTCATGTGTGAAAGTTAATTGAGTTAATTCATCCTTATAAAATAAATCTTTGTAATCTCTTAGGAGCTGAGTTACTTCCCTTTTTTCCTCTGAATTTAAATGATCTAATGTTATATTATCAAACAGCTGACTTTTAGTTTGCTCAAGAGTACAAATGTTATATATATCGAATGGATGCTCGTTATCAGCAAAAGGTATTTTATGTCCTTTTATCTCGATATATCGGTGTTCTAAATTTATCTTAGCTTTCAAAGGTGTTAAAAATTTTGCCCTATAATTGCATCGTAGTTTCTATTAGTAAAGTCTATTACTTTCCATGAAATAGTTCCGTCCGTATTAAGTTCCTTTGGAAGAGGGGTAACTAATTTATTCGCTACCTTGCTAAGTCCATTTATAGTCGTAAAAAATACTGGTTTATTTAAGGGAGCCTCATTAAAGTTGCTCAATATGTTAGGCCGAATAATGCTAGTAGTTGAACCTGTATCGACTAAGCATTTTAATATTTCATTTTCTATAGATAAAAATATCACTGGTAATTTGTGTTCCGAGGCTGGTTTTGAAAATTTACCTTCGTTCCCTGAACATTTCCGATTTCCATCATTTCCTTTGTACTATTATCACTATTTGTTTGTGTTCTACCTGAGTTTAAATTATTGTAGTTATTAAAGTTCTGCTGTCTTTAAAAACGTCCTGAATTATTATAACTGTTTGAATTTTCTAGTCGATGGAACACATTTGGATTATCATAATAATTGTTATTTAGATTTCCCTGTGTTTGTCCTAAGCTATGAGTAGGGCCCTGGCTACGATAATTCCCTGATTCCCTATTATTGTATGTTACTCTATTTTTATTAAAATTTTGACTATGGCTTATGTAATTTTGTTTTTGATTTTTAGCACACTTCGAAGTTCTAACATCGTCTAATAATCTGAGTCTAGCATACTTATTGTAAATGTCTATAACGGTAGCCTTTTCTTCTATGTGGGCTCTTATATTCCCATCAATTTTTTCTATTAGAATTTCCGTTAAATTTCTATCCACATTTTCTGGTTTACAGATTTCGGGTTTTTTAGAATCAAAATCATATAACTCGTTCAATTCATAGCTTACATTTCTAAATACATCGAATAATTGTCTTAGATTACTAACCTTTACGTATCTGCAACAATTAAATAGCTCAGCGTAGCTTTTATGCGGTTGAAATTGTTGTCGCAGTTTGGATTTCACTTCATTCCATTCAAGGTTGTCTCCAAGTTGCCGGATACATTTTCTGCTTCTCCTTGTAGCTTTTCGTTGTAAACAATTTGCATAGCATAGGTGTAGAGATCTACATTTGTCCCACAAAGTGTTGATGTCACTTCCACTGATTTCGTAAAGGCAGATAGAGAGTAGTCATCTGATCCGTTAAAAACTTTTAATTGCCTGAATTGGCTTAAAATGCTTTCTGGACTCAGCATAAATGGGGTCGCCGAATGTTGTTGAACTTGTTGCTGTGCTTGTTGTTGTGCTTGTTGCTGCATCTGTTGTTCATACTGTGCCAAATGTTGCTCTTGGCGTAAGATTACTTGTTGTAATCGATGAATCTCGTCTTTCAGATCTTCCATATTAAGTTTTTAGTATGCTGGACGATTGTTGTCAAAGAGTTCTGTTCTCTTTTTATTCATAAACTGTGTTAAACTATAAAACTAAGTTGAAGGAGCACTTATGTATGTGTTTTCACTGTACACTACTTTATTTGTATTTTCAATTTTAATCGCGACGATAAGAGTCTTTATTCGATCACTGGATCCTTTTTCTTTTGAATAGAATCCTACCGACTGCGCCAGTTAACTTTATATAAAAAAAAACGAAAATAAACTTCGGTTCATTTATTTTTTCTTTATTAAAACTTTATTACATATTACGTCCAACTCTGCGGAGTGGAATATTTACTCTAACAGTTCTTTTTTTTCCAATACCTCGAGAAGTGTCGTCGAACGGAAATTTTCCCAATCATCATATTTTTTATAATTCGTATTTTCTTTTAATGCATTCGATTGCAGTTGCACCATTTCCGCTGCAACTGTTAGCGTTAGCGTTTCCGCTGCAAACGTTAGCATAAGAATTATTTTTATTTATTGGGAAATTTTCCGTTGCTGACGTAACTTGCGTGATACGCACAAAATCATCATATTTTTACTTGAGATTCCTTTGTCAAATGGGCTTCAGAAATCAAGCATATCTCTTCGTCCCGCAAGAATGCCTCTAGTTCGGTGATTTTTTGTTGGAGGCCCGGCAGCGATGGGTTAGTCGAGTATGTACCCGGGCAGTCCAAAAATTGTGTCGGCTGCTGGAGTCTTTCGAACCAGATGATTGACATCCGCTGTCATTAATGAGCTGGCGAATTTTCCGCCTTTTTCTTCCCTTTTCATTTTTGCACTTGTCAGCATACCACGTGCTTTTGATTTGTGGTAAATTAATAATTGTATTATTTAAAATAAATAAATAAATTTCAAAGCCAAAAACATTTTTGAAAAAGTTCTTATAAAGAAAATGCAAATGGACTTGGAATAATTTAAGTACATACTAAGTGTATAATCAGTGTCTACTATAAAAGATTTATTTTAGAAAGTAGGCTTGCTTGCGGTAGATCTTAAATATGTTTTCTATAGCTTAAAAGAGAATGTTCCTAACTTACTGACAAACGGATAAGCATAGCTATCTAAACATAATTTTCGATGGTAATTGAGATGTGTTACACTTAATATTTCCCTAGGTAGGTAGGTAGGTACAGGTGGCTGTTTCCATAAATAGAAACATAATTAGCGCTAGAATGCGCCATTTTGATACCACAAAACTCATGTTACCTGGTTACAGTTGAGGTGAGAGATATTCTACACCCATCCTGTCAAGTTCTGGTAGAGGATGAGGGCTCAATCTCTTCTGTCAGATATCCATGTCTTTCTTAATATAGCGCAGCTGGAAAGCGTGTTCCAACCTAGGTTGGCCAGCGTTAAGAAGTGATTGTGAATGTTACCCTTAACGACTCCTAGCGGAACAGTTACTCTTTCTGCTAGCGAACCGCTAAGAGCTGACCCTTGTCTTGCCGCCCGTTTCCCTCATAGTTGCTGTTTCCTGGGACCCAGATGAGGGTGTTATAGCTGAAATAATAGCTTTGATAGCAGCTTTTCTATCAGCGAAAATAACTAGATTTCGGTTGGATGTTGAGAAAGTGTTCAGTGATTGGCAGGCCTCACGAATCGCGAGAGGATCTGCTTGAAAAACACTGGCGAAATTCGGTAGACGGAAAGATTTCCAGACGTTCAGCTTGTCTGAGAAAACGCCTACGCTGACTCCACAGTCCATTTTCGATCCGTCCGTGTAGATAGTAGTATCAAAATCTTTGACTACTTTACCGCTCTTCCATTTCGCTCTGGTTGGCAAAATGACAAAGAAACGTTTACTGAAATCTAAAGTTGGGGTTTTATAATCAGTCGAAGATGCAACAAGTTTGTTTGGTACTGTCTCCAGGACTTTACTATGGCCGTAATGCATAGCAGTCCAGCACCCAGATTCTCTGAGCCAGACTGCACAACATAAAGCTGTTTCTCTGATGTGCAGTTCAAGAGGGAGCAGGTGAAGCATCACAGTAAGAGCATCCATTGGACAGGATCTCAGAGCGCCCGTGGTTCCTATGCATGTGTAATGAAGCGACCTCTCGACAGTGTGCACAACCTGAAGGGCCGTCTCTGTGGATCTTTCCTTGAGGTACGCATGTTGAGATTTGGATAACGGCGATTTAGTTAGGGTTTTGCGGATGTGGACATCTAGGATACGTTCCATGGTCTTTAAAATGAAGGAGGTAAAGCTGATTGCCCTAAAATCCTTATCTAATTCATGTCGTCGTCGTCCCATCTTCGGAACAAAAACCACTCTTACACATCTCCAATTGAGATGGACATGATTTAGAGCTATGCAGCTCCTATAAATCGGCACTAGCCAGGGAATTACTGTAATTTCTGTAACATAATAGGCATAATATTATCGAACCCAGGGGAGTTATATGGAAAAAAAACTATTAATAGCCCAGGAGGTTGTCTCCTCCGAGACTATGGTTGAAATACTGTCCCATGAAGCTGATTGCCCTCTATTTGAACTATCCAGTTTTGTGGTACTGTCGTAGCAGCCTGGAAAGTGAGTGTTAATAAGGAGATCCAGGGATTCCGCGTTAGAATCCGTCTAGCTTTCATCAATTTTCCTCAAGATAGATGGATCTTGCTCAGTCTTGCAGATTCTTTTAGGGTTTCTATGGATTGGCAGTATTCTGTGCGAAGTCGGTATGCGACTCGGGGTAGATTTCTATACGACAGGGAAACCGACATACATTTTGGCCCTCCGATGCAGCAAAAAACCCTGACCTAATACACTTCTTCGCAACAAAAGGAGTTCCCATTATTTTCGCGAAAGTAGAGGAAAGCTTTGATCTCCCCTCAGATCACTCACCGCTAATTTTAACAATAAGTGACCCATGTTAACTTACAACAAAACTAACTAACTGGGGCGGCTTTAGAAATGATTGCGAAGAAAATATTATCTTAAATTCGTCGCTAAAAACACCATTCAAAGTAGAAGTAGAACTCGGTAAATTTATTGAAGCTATTTAGAATGCCGCTTGAAAAAATGCACCCTTTAGGAAAAAAGTAGTCAAAAGCAGCGAAGCTGAGGAGAGCACGCACAATATGGCAACAAACCCGGGCCCCCCCAAAATAAGACATACTCAAATTATTTATGAAATAAACTTAAGAAAGCGATTCAAGATTTAAAAAACCACGAGACCTCTGCTTATCTTGAAGGCTTAACAGCCAAAAAAGGACAAAATACTCGATATGGAAAGCCATGAAAAGTGTCAAAAAACCCCAAATACAGTCGCCACCAATCAGGAAAAACAATGGCGAATCGGCAAAGGGTGACAAAGAAAAATCGGATTTTTTTACCGAACGCCTAGAAGAAACGTTTAAACGATTTGATGGCAAACATTGATAGACAATGAGGTAGAGGTATCACAATGACATCTGATAACTTTAGAATAAAATGTGTGTCGCTAACCGAATTTTGCCAGACAATAAGAAACTTAAAAAACAACAAACAAAGTTCAAGGAAATCGCCGCCGGAGCTCCACAAGGAAGTGTCCTTTATCCTATTTCATTTTTGCTGTACACTTGGGACAGACCCCATAAAATCTGCGACTGGACAAAACTTTAGCGCGTTATTCTTAACGAGACCAAATCGACTCATGTTCGACTCATAAGCACTGTACCCGTTTTCATTAACGCTGTATAAATACTATATTCAAATGAAGCTAAATATCTGTGGATGACATTAGACGTGAAACTCAAATGAAAACCGCACGTTAAAAAAACGTGATGAGTTTGAAAATCTCTTTAGTGAAATGTATTGGCTACTTGGGAGACATTGCAATCTAAGTAGATAAACAAACTGCTTTCATATAAACAAGTGCTTAAGCCCATATGGACGTATGGAATACAACTCTGAGGTTGTACCAAAGCAAGCAATAGGGGCTTAATACAATCATTCCAAAACAAAGTGATAAGAGCAATCGTGCATCCTCCCTGGTATATAGGGATCGCAACCGTGGATGACGAAATAACAAACCTCGCTCGTAAGTTCCGTATTCATCAGTTCTGGCCCTCTTTTTCGTTCGTTTCTTTGGACGAAGATGGCAGGATCGCCATGTAATGATGTTTGCCTACAAGGATGGGAGGTTCCTAGTTTCCCTAAGGTTGATATACAAAGCGGAGCACGCTAACACAATATGGCAAGAATGCCGCAGTTGGTGAATCAAAGGCTAATGTTAAGCTATCATTGATTTTTATTATCGATGACTGGAGTATTTATACTCCAATCGCCAATTCCAAATATGCTTACTCATTACATTTCTATTTCCATTCATTCATACTATTACTTCTAAATTGCTTACTGCGCTAATTTAGGGCTATCGAATACTTAGTCTAAAGAGGAATGCAAAAATGTAAACAATAACAAACAGAGCAATGACACAAGTAAACCTCTCCTAGGTGAATCACTGTCGCCACCGAGAGCATGCCACTTGACGCTCGCAAACAGTAACTCGGCCAATTCATTACCATGAGGTTATTGCATCATTGTCTCTTGCTTGCTTGCATCGGTATCTCTGTACGCAGATGGCTGCGAAATGAACACTGGCGTTGGTTCTGGCATTTTCTCCGAACCGCTGAGGAAAGCACGAACAATCCGACTCCCAAACCACAGTAAGGGCAATACATCCTGAAGGTATTACCTTTTTTATTGACAGCCAGGTTGCTATTAAAGCAATTACTGGCGTTGAAATAAAATCGAAGCTTGTAATGTGCTGTCGCGAAGAAGTCAAGGCTCTTGGCACGCAGCATAGGTCGTACTCTGCTGGGTTCCTGGACACGAAGGAATACCATACGAGAAGGCTGACGAGCTGGTAAGGGGTGGCTCTGCATCGATCACCGTATTGACACACCCATACGTGAGAATCCCACCTTGTACACTTAAGCTTGAAGCAGGGGAAAAAGCCACGAGAGAGCCAAACTACAGGTGGAACTCCATAGAAACCTGCGTTATCACAAGAAAAGTAAGGCCCACTTTTGACAAGGCTAGAACCGAGAGACTTGTTTGGAAAGACCGGAAATCCATTTCCACCCTCGTGAGTATCATCACAGGGCACAACACTCTACGGTATCATATGAAAAAATTGCGATTGACAGAAGAGGAGCTCTGCAGAGGCTGTGGCGAAGAGGACGCGATTGAGGATACAACCCACTTCCTCTGCCACTGCTTCGGACTCCAACATTCTAGATACAAGTTCCTGGGGAGACACTTCTTTAATAACCTAGAGGAACTCTTCAGAACGCCAACGGAAGCTCTGATGAAATTCATCAAATCGACAAGATGGTTTGTATGTGAAGGACCACAAAACAGGTAAATTAGTAATTAAGTTATGTATAAATGTATAGACGTAGGTCTATAGTAAGTAAGGGACGATTTATTTTTCCCCAAATGGGTGACACAATGGGTCAGCATTGACCTGAGTGTGGCGTGGAGAACTTCTCCCCGCCAGCCCACATACCCAACCTAACCTAGGGGGGAAAGGAGGTCATTCTGTCTAGAGGTCATCAGGTATCTAGAGCTCACCGTTACAAAACACATTTAAATAGAACTGTTCGTCCCTAGGCACGGTAGTTGTACACCTGCGATTACGGGTTTTTTCAAGTTTTTCTCTTTGGATCCGCCATATTTAGTTAACAGCAGGGACACCTCATGTAGGATGTGATTCTTCACCACGTATGGATATTTATATCTTATCTGGCTCCTTTACCAGGAACCTTGCCCCCATCAGTCGCCTAAGATGGCTAGGACATCTAGAGCGAATGGACACCAATGCTCCGGCGCGCAGAGTCTTCGAATCTAACCCGGGAAGGCAACGCAGTAGTGGAGGACGTCGCCTAAGGTGGCACGCAAAAGTAAAAAGGGACTTCAACCAATTTGGAGTGCGCAACTGGAGGCAGTTAGCTAAGGATCGGGCTAACTGGAGAGGCTTGTTGGTTGAGGCCCAGGTTCACCCCGAACTGTAGCGCCTGCTAAGTAAGTAAGGGTCTATGTACAAATGTATGTATATAACACTTGGTACCTCTTTTCAGAATGTTGGATGTTGTTGGGCTACAATCGCCAACCGCCAGCACTCAGTTACCGCATTCTGCTATGTCCTATGTTTTCACTCCACAATGCGAGACGGGAAAAATATTACCTTTCTTACAAACTAACTCAGGTCTAGGATATTTCATAAGTACGCTAGCTACTTCCATTAGTTCTGTTACACTATGTTATGTTATGTTTAGAGGGACGCGCACCTGTAGACGGTGCTTTCACGGGGGCCAGTTGGTCCATTGTGTTTCCCTGTTAAGTAGTGGTACCATAACTGAATTCGGGTGGTTTGACGAAACTCATAATGTTCCAGACTGGAACTTCCACCAGGTCCTCTAGTTCCTTAAATAGTCTGTTTCCCATATAGCGGAAGCGAGGGATTTGGAGGCTGGGGCAGTCACAAAACAGGTGTTTGATGGTTTCTGTTTCTTCTGTGTCATGACAGCTTCTGCAATAGTCAGGTGAGTTGATACCAGTCTGACGGCCATTGCACCTATCGGACAGTGTCCCGTTAGTACTCCCGGCATTAAGCTGATTTTCTTTTTTTTAATGGTAAAAGGCGTTTACTCCTTTTATCGTTTAGTATTGGCCATAAACTGCGAGTTATGACGCAGAGTCCTCTAGTTGTCCAGGAAGAGTTGATCATTTGTCTTGTTTAAAGTTCTATTCCTCTTTTCAGTACATACACCAATAGGGATGTTTGGGTGAAATCCTCATTTAATGCTGACCCTTTCCGTGCCAGTTCTTCTGCTGCTCCGTTTCCTTCTACTTTCCTATGTCCGGGAATGCAACAGAGAGTCACTTCGTGAGTGCTGCATATTCTATTTATAATTTGTTGGCATGTCGCAACTGTTTTTTTTTTTTTTTTTTTTTTTTTTTTTATAATTGGCGCGCACCAAAGGGGGTATGAATACCCTTATTCTGAATATTCAGGGCACGGGCGTTTGGAAAGAGGGGAAAGAGGAACAGAGGAGATACCGGTGCACGTTGGCTTTAAATGTTTGGATGTTGTACCGATGAGGAAATACAGCTCCTGGAAGATCGTTCCACATACGTGTTGTTCGGCTTATAAACGAATCCCTATATTTGACAGTACGTCCGAAATTGGGCTTGAGGGTGAACTGATGTGCATTCGAAGCGTGACGCGTATTGCGGGTGAAATTTTGAAGGGGAGGAATGCAAGTGGCTATTTCGTTGGAACATTTTTTGTGGAATAAGCGATAAAACAGGGAAAGACAAGAGACATTTCTACGATGTTCAAGTGAGTCTATAGAGCTCACAATATCTCTATCACCTATTAGTTTTATCGCGCGGTTCTGAACCCTATCTAGAATGTGCAAAACGGTCTTGGGTGCACCAGACCAGATGTGGGCGTTGTATTCCATTTTTGGGCGGATGAATGCCTTATATATTGAAGCCAGATCAGATGGGGTAAAATATTTCTTGCACCGCTTAAGGAATCCTAGACATTTTGCAGCATTTTTGGCGACCTCGAATATGTGTTCGTTCCAACGAAGATGATTGTTAATGCACATACCGAGAATGGCAAGTCTTTCGGTTTCTGCGATGCAAGTACCATTCATAGATAATGGTTGAGGGTCTTGGTTTCGCTTGAGAGACAGAAGACAGCACTGAGTTTTGGATGCATTAAATTCCACTCTATTTGTAGAGCCCCATTTGATTATGCTGTCAATGTCGGAATTTAATGAGTTTAACATACGTTGCCGTTCCTCTTCTACGGTCGAAGAGCAGGGACGTGAGTTGGGGAACGAATATGAAAAACTGAGGGTACTGTCATCAGCGAAGGAATGGATTGGATTAGAGGTTGCAGACAAGAGATCATTTATGAAAATGAGAAAGAGAGTGCATTGAGTGCTGCTTAATTATGTATGAATATAGTGCCTTAGAGTGGAGTATTTTTTATAAAAGTCTGTGTATGGTACTACATAGTCTGTTGCTCTTTGGGGTTCAATTGATCTATATCTGTGTCCATAGGAGTTATGCCTCCATGTGCTTGTGTTGGGCTTTTGTTGGGCTTAGCGCTAAACCGTTTAGTTCTGCCCATGAAGATAGTTCTTTCAGTACAGGTTCCATAATATTTATGATTGTAGGAAGATGTTTCCCACTGATCATAATTATTACGTCGTCTGCTTATGCTACTGCTTTAATTCCTTTGGATGTGAGATTCGTTAAAATTTTGTTAACGACTACGAGCCACAGCAAAGGAGAATTGACTCCCCCTGTGGAGTTTCTCTTGTTACTGTTTTCCTTGCGATACAATATGCTATTGAGCATATCAATGATCCAATTTGTCATATTCGTTTTCACTCCTAAATCAGTTAATGCGGCTTTTATTGATTCAGTTTTCACGCTATTATTTAAACGCTCCTTCTTCATATATCTAGAAAAGCAGCGAGAGTGAAACCTTTATAGTGAAGATTCTTCTCGATATCTGAGACAACTTCATGCACAGGTTGTGCTCGTCGAGTCAATTTCTCGCATCAATTATTTTTTCCATTGTTTTCAAAAGAAAGGAGGAGAGACTAATTGGTCTAAAATCTTTTGCGGAGGAGTGGGTAGGTCTTCCTGCTTTGGGAATGAAAACCACTTTCATCTCTCTCCAGGTTATTGGTACGTATCATAGTGTTATACAGCTACGGAAAATTAGCTTTAGCCATGGTGAGATTCTTGTTAGAGCGCTTTGAAGCATAACAGAGATGATGTTGTCGGGTCCTGCAGATTTATAGGGCTTGGACGATTTTTTGCCCAAACTATCTTTTGCTCTGTATTAATATCTTTGATTTCTTCATAATCCGAGGAGGAGTTTGGATCGGATTGAACAACGGTTTCGTTCTGCTCCGGTTCTATGCACCGAGGGAAGTGTGTATCCATTAAGAGTTCTAACGATTCTTGGCTCGTCTTTGTCCAGGAGTTGTCGCTACGCTTAAGATATCCCGCCATCGATGGGTGTTTGGATAGAACCCTACGCAGTCTAGGGGCCGCGTTATAGTTCTCGATGGCTTCGCAAAGGTGTTCCAGGAATCTTTTTAGTTCTTCTTATGTCAAGTGTGTAGGGATTGAGGGCGGATCTATAGGAGATCCAGTTTTCTTCTAGTTTACTCAATCTTGCTTTATTATGTAGTCTTCTGACCTCTGTTCTACGCGTTTTAAGTTCGCTAGTCAAACAAGTGGTCTTGGAAGGCTTGCTATTGCAAGAAATGGGGCAGAATTTATTAAAGGCTTTACTCATATTTTCAGTAATTAACTGAGTCAATGAATGCGCAATTTGGAAGTGTCTCATCACAAGGATGAGGAGTCCATCTGCTGGTCCATTTTGAGTACTCAGTTTGTTCTTAAGGGGTTTCGAAATGTTCTTTGCTTAATGGGGAGAATATTAATTGTAAACAGAATTCTAAAATGTAATTATAATTACCTGATCACTATTGCTAATTAATGTGAGGTCTATGATCTCTTCTCTAATTTTGTTGTGAAAAGTGGGGTGATTGCCCTTGTTACACAAAACAAATTTGATGAAAGGAGAAATTCAAAGAAAGACTCACCTCTTTTGTTGATATTGCTACTGCCCCATGGTATATGATGCGTATTCGCATCACATCCTATCACCATAGATTTGTTCCTAGATTGCGCATATTTTGCTAGTTCTCGAACCGTTCTTGGTGATGGGTTTTCTTCTTCGTATGGCATATAAGTGAACGCAATGTGTTCACTACGGCCACATACCGCTGATCCAACAACTTTATAAGAGCCCAAATGCCGCTGAACCAGCAATACTTAATCATTATTATTGCTTTGTGGTCATCACCTTTAACGGCGACCAACGGACGTTGGGCGACAAAGTTGCATGCCCGCAACATTACTTCTTACACGAGCTGCAAGATCAACATTTCGTTCGGGTGGTTCGACTGAGGATCGTAGGCCTTTAGCTTTAAGTTCGGAAAATTGTACTTCACGTATTTTCCGAAAGTTGACCCGCACCCAGCCAAAGCTGGTGCGTAAAATAAATTTAAATTGAAAAATAGTTTTTATCTTTTATTGGCGCCCAAAACCTGTGGCTTTGAAATGTAAGTGATTGCTCACTAATTGATATTGATTGCTTAAATAATATTAAACAAAACGTGCTAAAATAAATTTTGTGCCAAGGAAATTGTGTTATTGTCAAATTTTTTTCACACGCCGTACATGGAAAGGAATATATTTCTTAAAATTAAGGAAATGTATGAGGATCTCAAAATTAAATTAGAGAATATAACTCCTACAACGAGCAAAATGGCAGAGCTTACCACCCAATCAGGCGGTAGGTACCACAAATGCTGGAAGCCATGCTTAAAAATTAAGATTGAGAAAGCTCCAATTAAAAATGGAAGCGGTAATTGGCAATATGGAAGAATTTGAAGACACCTTTGCCAATTATTCTAAAGAGGTATACGAATATCAACAAAAAATTTTATTGGACCAACTGCGCAATTTAACGGAATTACACGAAGAATTTATGTCAAATGCGTCAGAAGAAGACCTCAGGACTACATACGTAAGCAAAAACGAGTATAAAGGTGTAAGGCAGGACATCAATCGTTGCCTTCATCAAATGGCCTCCAGACTGGGTGAAACGAATCAATCACACCAAATAAATCAAAGTGAAACTAGACTGCCTCAACTAAAAATACCCACTTTTCGAGGAGACTACCTAGAATGGCGATCATTTTCCGATCTATTTTCCACTATAATACACGATAAAAGTAGCCTTAGCACTGCAGAAAAGATGGAGTACTTGAAGACTCATTTGGAGGGAGAACCCCTACAACTTATTCAACATCTGACAATTTCCAGTCAGAACGACGACAGCGCGTGGGAAACATTGAAATCTATATACAATAATAATAAATTGCATCTATGCGCTTGGACAAAAAGTAAAGGCCGGGCAGCAAGGAAATACACTATCAGCGACATCAATGAAAAAGATATTTTATGCCACAAAAGAAAGGTTAGCGGCATTGAACAACATGGGCATTGATATAACATCATGGGGCCCAATAATAGCGCATTTGACAACGAAGGCTCTTGATACAGAATCAAGCAATCTATTTGAGCAAGGGCTGATGAAACCAAATAAGATGCCGTCACTAACTATTCTACTGGAATTCTTGCAAAGAAGATGCCCTGGACGTGCTAACAACCTCAAAACAAAAACAATACAAGTGTGTGGATGTTTCAAAGCACACTGTACGCAATTTTCACATAGCATTTAAAGCGAAGCAGTGCGCTATTTGTAAAGCAAATAAAACAAATTAAACAAGCCAAAATATGCTCCAATTGCTTACGACATGGAAAACGACATGGAAGCTACTTACAACATCCGTGGCTCTATCGATATGATCATAGGAGCTGACACGTACGCCGAAATCATTCTTGATGGTCTAAAAAGAAACGCTTATAACTCCTTGATAGCTCAAAGGTCACAGTTAGGCTGGCTAATCTCAGGCCGAACTTCCATAAAAACCATTATGACGTTAGTATTATTGGACTAGTAGCGTAAACATCTATGGATCGTCAGCTTGAAAGATTTTGGGAGCTGGAGGAAGCTGCACAACCAAGATATCAAAAACCAGGCGATGGGGAATGTGAAAAGATTTATAGAGCAACACATTACCGAAAAAAGATGGCAAATATGTAGTGAAAATTCCATTCATCGAAGGGGCGGTGCAATCGTCAAGATTAGGAGAATCCAAAAACAGGGCAATTGCAAGGTTTCGTCAGCTTGAAACCCAACTCAACAAGAATCTGCATCTGAAAACGGAGTACATAAATGTTATTAACGAATTTCTGAAACTAGGACGCATGGTCGAGGCATCGTCAATCAACAAGCCGCAAAACACCATTAAAGAGGAAACAATTAAAACATTGGGGATTTACTGGAGCCCTAAGAGTGACACTTTCCAGTATAAGGTACACATCGATGCAACTACAGACCAAGAACAAGCACTCACAAAGCAGAAAACTCCCTCAGAAATAGCCAAACCGTATGACCCACTAGGGTGGTTGGCACTGATTTACTGTAAGCCCAAAAATTTTGATGCGACAGATCTGGAAATCAGAGGTGGACTGCGATAAACCACTTACAGTTGAACTGTAAAGTCAATGGAACAGACTGAGAGATAATTTTGTGGCAGTCGAAGACATCAGAGTTCCGAGATAGCTGGGAATTACCAAATGCCAAAAATTTGGACTTCATGGATTCTGCGATGCCTCAGAAGCTGCATACGCAGCAGTGGTGTATTCCACAGTAGCTTTGCAGAACAGATCGTATGTAACAACGCTTTTGACAGCAAAAATAAAGGTGGCACCAATCCGGAAGAAGATTCCCCCTCCCAAGCTGGAGCTTTGTGGAGCTCATTTGCTGTCAAAGATTTTGGCAGAAACAATGCAGACATACGGCCCACAAGTAGTCGAAGTATTCGCCTGGACAGTTCCATAATCACATTGGCTTGGATCCAAAAATGTCCATTAACGTGAAAGACATTTGTAGCAAACTGGGTATCGGAGATACAGGAAGTGACGAAGCAAAGTTCCTGGAGGCGTATAAGCTCATCAGATAATCCCGCTGACCCTGCTCCCAGGGGTTGCTTACCAGGGCAAAAAAAAAGTAGTTCATTATGGTGGAATGGTCCCGAATGGCTACAACATGATTGTACCTTTTGGACGTCGCAAGAGATACGTTCAACAGAGGTTCCTGAAGTTAAAGAAGTGTTGACAATATCAGTATCCAAACCTTATAATATTATTGAAAGATTCTCCTATTATAACAGGTTACTAAGAATAGTTGCTTACTGTAGAAGTTTTATAGCAAATTGCAGTACTCCAGACTCAAGAAAAACAGAAGAATTAACAGTGAGCGGGATCGAAGACGCGCGCAAGGCTTATTATACGCACTATTCAAGAATAGGTGTTCTCCAATGAGTTGGCTCGCCCAAAGAATGGAAAAAACATTAATAGAAAAAGCAAACTCCTGTCATTAAACCCACTACTAGATAAACAAAATCTTCTATGACGTCTGCAACATTCAGCCCTATTAGATACAGAGAAACAACCATGCATTCTACCACACTATGACAAGTTTACTAAATTATTAATCGAAAACACACACAAACGCACGTTACACGGTGGCCTCCGACTAAAGGCTGAACTGTATTAATCGAAAGCAATCGGAAGATAATGTCAAAATTCTACGTTGAGTTTCCTTCATTACTGTCAATTGCACAAGTTGCCCATAATAGGCGTATGTGAAGGGAAGCTATTGTCAGTCAAGTCGTTTTGCCTGTCATTTGTGTTTGTTGTGTTGGTTTGGTCATCGGAATATATTCCACAACTACAACAACGAACCAAGTGGAAAAGGATGGAAGTTAACATAAGCATTGGTGATGTTGTATCAATAAAAGCACATCTATTCCCACGAACTACTTGGATGATGGGCATCATAACTGAGGTTCGAGGTTCGCACTGCTACAGTGTTCAGCAACAGAAAATACATCAAGAGATCAATCACCAAACTGTGCCCTTTACCCATTGAAACTAATGAAGTAAAAGATCAAGGGAATCAGTGGCCTATTTCACCAACTTACAAATTTGTATTTACAAGCACTTTTTAACAAAATTTGTGATTTTTTTGATTTATTTCGTTTCACCAAACTCTGGGTATTACAAATTTGTAGTTGTATTCTACAAAAGGAAATTTGTGGGAATAATTTAATTTTCGTTTCACCAAAAGTTATTTATAGTTGTAATTTACAAGTTGCAAATTTGTAAAAATTTTACTTATTTGTGAGTTTACGTTCCACCAAAGAAAATTAATTCACAAATTTTGTTCAGTACGTGAGAATATTTTACAACTGAAAGTTGACGTGTAATTCCTCCTACAAATTTTGTTTCATATTGAAAGTAATCAAAAAATGTCTTTGCGTCGAAGGCATAGTAGCAGCGATAGTAGCGAAAGTGACGATTATAGTTTAATTTTAAGAAAAAAAATTTATCGGCCGCGTATAAACTATGTAATTTCGGAGTCATTTAATTTCAATGAAAAATTTCGTCTGAGTCGATGCAAGGCAGAGGAAATAATTGGAATTATTGGACCACAGATAGCCCACAGGACTGAAAAAAACTTTGCATTAACACCAAGGCAGCAGTTTCTCACAGCTTTACACTGGCTTGGAAATGGAGGACAGTACCATGGAGTTGCTGACATGCACGGAATATCTAAGTCGACCGTATGCAGATGTGTTCATACAGTTTGTACAACTATTGTAAATTTACTGTTTGAAAATGTTGTATGTTGGCCTAATGAATACGAAAACATATGTGAAAGGTTTTACGATATTGCTGGTAAATACATGTTTTTCTTTCATTTGGTAAAATTTTTACAATATATGTACCTTTCGTATTAGGCATGCCATGTGTTTACGGATGTATAGACGGGACTTTAGTAAACATAGATGCTCCCAGTGAGTTTGAATCTGCATATGTCGATAGGCATGGAAAGCACTCTATTAATTGTATGCTGGTATGCGGGCCTGACTATAACTTCTACAATGCATACGTGAATTGGCCCGGAAGTGTACATGATTCAAGGGTGTTGCGAAGAAGTTTCCTTTTTTTCTAAATTTGAGAGTGGCTTTCGACCTTATCCTCATGCTGTTTTACTTGGGGATACGGGATATCCGTTAAGGGATTGGTTAATTACACCGATTTTGAGAAACTCAACTACTGAAATTGATCGATTCAATAGAGCACATAAATCAACTAGAAGAATTATAGAAAACGCTATTGGAATTTTGAAGGAGAAATTTCCATGCCTGAAGCATTTACGACTGCAACCGATAAAAGCAATCAATGTCATAAAATGTTGCATTATCTTGACTAACAATTCCCGACATAATAACTATTTCGAGACGTCTACCACTGAAGAGGAAGAAAGCTTAGAGTACCCAAATGAAAATGACGATAATTTGAATGGCCAGGCTACCTTACAATATTTTCTAGGTAATTTTTCATGAAAATTTAATAAAACAACGAGATTTTTTAATGATAAACAAAATATATTTATTCTTTTCTTTTCTTTTTTTCTTCTACTTAATAATAATTAAAGCTAACCGGTCTTTCTTCAGACTCTGAATTTTCAACATTCTGAATCTGAGTGAAAGATGTCTCCTCCAGTTCCGCAGTTAGGCAACTTGTTGGTAACCCTAGATCCCTCTCCTTTTTCCGCGCATCCAATTGTAAATTGTATATTTCCAACTGCAGTCTTTTTTTCTTTAGGGAAATAATATCCGCTTCGTCGGATCTTATTGCCGCCTTCCGTTTGGTGACCTTTTTTGATGGTACGGATAGGCTTAAAAAAAACAACATACTCGTATTTGTGCAGATACAATTTTGTAAAAAACAAACTTTTTGTCTTACCTTTTTTCGCTTTCACTATGCTCTATATTTGCAGACTTAGGTGACGGGCCATTTTCTAAAGGTATTGAAGAGGAATCATCAACAATCCCACTCAATGTTGGCGATTCTTTACCGATAATATCAATAATGATATTATCAAGATCTGTTAACATGCAGTTCGTACCACCTGCTGAGCCAGTTTTCTTAGAATTATCAAGTTTAACCTTTAAAAATGTAATAGTTACAAGTTAACGACGTAAAAACAAAATTACTAGATAAAACTATAGCTAAGTCTGAAGTTTTTTTTTTCGTATGTAATACATGCATTGGTACTTACCACGGTTCCCCGCTTTAAATTTTGCCACGCAACGTCTCGAAGGTATTCCAGTCTTTGTTATTTAAAATGCCTTGAGACGTTAGGGAGTTTAAAATATTTTTACACTCGTTCATTTTAACGTCGTGGGTTAAAGTATTTGAAAACTTCCCAAACAAAACGTCTTTTTTATCTCTAATTAGAGCCGCAAAAAAGATCTTATTTTGTTTGTTCATTGCCACAAAGTTTTCGTCACGACGTTCAACAAACTTGTAGATTACATGTCAATCACGAATCCGGTGCAACGGGAATTTGGAACACTTGTGATCAACAATTTTTTTCTACAATTTTTTTTGCATTCTAATCACCAATTTGTGGATTATATATTTGTAATTTGTGAAACAAAAAACTAGATTACAAATTTGTAGTTGTGATTCACAAGTACAAACTTGTGGTTGTAATTTGTAGTTTGGTGAAATAGGCCACGGCATCTAATACGTCAACTGCACCAGTTCAGCAAGTTAACATGGCAGTAGTTGAAAATTGAAGAAGCATCGGAGAAGGATCCACATGAGATCAGCTCACATAGACAGGACTCAAGACTAAAAAGCAGAAAACGGATCAATCCACTGACTTGGATTTGGATGCTTTCAGTTCTCATTAATTTAGTTAGATCAATACCACTTAACAAGTAATTAGAAGTGACACAATTCAGCAGTCAGCCCAGTATTGACTTTGAAGATGTGGGCAGTGCGAACTTGATCTCCAGCTCATGGAAAAAAATAGTATTCTACAACAGGAGCAACTACTGGTCAGAATTTAACACATACAAGGAATGTGTTACTCATATGAAGAAAATTTTCGCATCCACGAATATAACAGAGGTTAAAGCGATGTTGTGTGAAGGGACGCTAAGCCATATATTATATGCCAACTTCAACAAATTGAACTTAAAAATGATATCCTACTTCACGCAAATAGTGAACCAATAAAGCGAACAAAATGTTCACCATTTGATTTCATTAGGACAGTGGCAAACGAACTGTTTGGAATATTAGACCAACGATTCGCCCAATAGTACGAACAGACCATCGAAAATATACATGCAAACGAAAATCATGTGATCCAGTTAATGAAAAACCAAACCACAATAATTGACTCAACAATAAACATATTTAAGGAGGAACAGTCATCAACTCAAAAAAAACTTAGGCTATTAACCGATTAGACAAGGAAGTAGACAAATACAACACTTACAAAATGTTTACTTCCACGGATCATGATAAACTATCAAAATACGCAGAATATTTTTTTTTATTCATTATTCTTAATTTACCATACAATAATTACTTAATCTATAATAACAATAAACTTTTTTTTTTTATATAATTTACGCGCGCCAAAGGGGGTCATTTTTTCATTTTTCAATGCAATTTTTATTTGGAATTCAGTATTTCTTACATGCTAGACAAAAACGCTTAAAACTAGCTTAACTAACTTACTATGTAATGTAACTCTAACTTACTGACCCTATGCGGGTGCTCTAAGTTAAACCTAACGCTTAAAACTATGTCTTTCGACTTTTACGAACTAGGCTTATTTATTAACTTAACTTAACAAGGTGATGACTAAGAAAATTTATTTAAAAAAACTTAGTGAACGAACATTTTTTTGTGTTGCTTAAAATTAATTTAAAATTGTCTTAAATCTCAGTTAAAAACTACCTTAAATAAACCTTAAAAAACTATCTTAATCTAAAATACGTTATTTATACGTAAAATATTTTTTTTTTTTTTGTGCAAGGTGCTGCGACTTTCTGTTTTTTTTTTTTTTTTTTGCAAAGTGCTGTGAAACTTTTTTTTTTTTTTATAAAATTAAACTTAAACTACCTTAACCTATGTAAGTCGGCCATAGTGAAAAGGCCAACTTTGCCCCTTGAGAAAGGCTACTCCGGATTAAATGGAACCGACGAAGGAGTTGTCTCTCCCTCCCTTAACCACCAGAATTTCTAGCGCTGCCGTTCAAATTCACGCAAATCGCGACCTGATACCACTCTACTGTACCGGAGACGCTCCGGAATTCTATGTGTGACGTGTGGGTTGTAGGTTAGTCGCCTATCCGCAGCTGTCCGGGTAACATGGAAGATTAGCGGCACCGATAATCTGTCCTGGATCAGACCTTCTCTGTCTAGTTAGAGGAACGCCTCTGGCGGAACGAAGCCGTTAAGGCGCACTCTCTCATGGTACATGTCATTGGGGTAGAAGGCCCCAGAGATCAGGTTATACATCGAGTTCATTGCTCTTGCAATGTGCCCCCGAATCATCTTGATCACGAAATTATCCACTCTGTTTATGTTCGCCCTGTTATACAGGACCTCATTGGAATAGAATTTTTTGTACTCAGACTCTGGTGTTCTGTATAAGCGAAGGTAAGCCTTATGGCAAGTCCTCTCAAACACCCGAATCCTTTCCATCGAGCTTGCACCCACGTTGAACCACACGGGACAACGAGCATGGGCCGGATAAGGGCCATGTAGCAGATTACCTTCACCCTTGCATCGAGTTGGCTGCTCTAAAACAGTCTCTTTGTAAGGGCGAAAGCCCCATTTGGCTCTGGGCCACAGCAGCATCTATATGTTTGTTAAAATATAGATATTGGTCTAGCCAAAGCCCGAGGTATCTGACTACATTTCTAGACGCTAATCGTTGTCCGTGCTGTCCCACGACTGAGAACTTTTGCCAATTCTTTCTGGTATCCGCAGAGGCCCCAGATAACGACTTCCTAAACAGGATGGTTTCGGACTTTTTGGAGTTGATCTTCAGCTTCCAGTCGTCGCAATATCGCTTGATCTTATCGAAG
Organism: Blera fallax; assembly: GCA_946965025.1. Taxonomy (NCBI): domain Eukaryota; kingdom Metazoa; phylum Arthropoda; class Insecta; order Diptera; family Syrphidae; genus Blera; species Blera fallax. The sequence goes on along the minus strand of OX337247.1, from coordinate 24,617,968 downwards.
TCACGCTGCAAGAGTATTGCAATGACCTCGATCTTTGGTCCTGATCTGTACGCTATCAAGTCGTCTGCGTACGCTATAGCTTGGTAAAGATATTCTACAAGATCGCTGTTGTAAATGTTAAAGAGGATCGGCGAATTTACCGCACCCTGTTGCAGACCATTTTTAATATCAAAAGTACCAGCAGAAGTCACATTGCCATTTTTCACAATGAACTGTCTACCGGTGAGCATATTACAAAACATGTATAGCAGTGGTTTACTTATGCCCAGCCTACTCAACTTGTAGAAGAATCCTTCTAGCCATACGGTATCGAAGGCCTTCTCCAAGTCAACCAGGCAGGCACATGTGCATTGTTTCTTGCTTTTGTTCCATTGGATAGCCGACACCAGTTTGGACGCGGCATGTATAGTATCATGCCCTGCCTTGAAACCGAATTGGTTATCCGGAACAATATGCATGTCCTCAACCCACTTAGACAGCGCTCAATTTGATCACTTTTTCGAATACCTTGCTGATGTTCGGAAGGAGACTTATCGACCGTAGATTCGCTGGATTGGAAGTATCCTTTCCCCTTTTGGGAATAGGATGTACCACCGCTGTCACCGATGCGCCGGATAATGCGCATTATTCAGCGCATTGTTGAACAGGATAGTGTAAATGTTTACCGCTTCTGGAGGGAGGTGTCTAAGCACAATGTTAGACACTCCATCGATACCCACGGATTTCTTCCTTCTCAATGATTCGAAGATCGCTTGGAGTTCTACCTTCGATATGAATGGGGAATGTACCACCTCATCGGCGATGACATTATTTGCCATATTATCGTCATTGAACTCGGTGAAGCCGATGTTCTCTGATCGCCAGTGTTCTACATCATTTCGAAGATAGAAGTTGTGCACAAGGACTCGATTCTCCAGGTCGTGGTTCGGGCAAATACTATCATTCACCTTATACATTTCCTGGAAAGTCGCTCCCATAGCCTCTATCTTCTCCTGCGGATCTTCGATCACAAAGAAGTTGTCATCACAGACTGCGTTCCCTTGATCTATGCCTGCTGTTATAAGTATTTGTTCGTTGTTCGTCGATCGGGCGATCTTGAGACACGGCAGGTCGTTTTGATTATTCCTCCGAAATATTTTATTTATTTGCGGGAACATACTCGGGTTGTTGGATTTTACAGCCCGAATTTTGTTGTTCCAATGCAAATTTACAGAAAGTCTGTAATTTTCTTTAATCAACGTTTGGAGGTTTTTAATCAACGACTTGAGTGTCCTGACCTCCGAGTTTTGTCTGTCAGTAAACCGTCTGTACAAGGTTTTTAATCTTGACAGAAGTCTACTTTTTTGTAAGTGAAGTGCGTCAATTGTTGCATTGCGGTATATGTCAACGTTGTCAGTTTGTTGATACCGAGGTATCGTTCTGTCTAATTGTCTCGTTTGTTTAATTGTCTCGTCCATACGTTGTAGGTATCTGTCGATCTCCTCATTTGACAGGTTCCTATTGGACGGTGGGTAGAGCGAGTTCGAGGAGGGTGCTCTTGTCAATACTCTGGAGAAGCGTGTCCAACGCGTCCTACTGTAATTGTAGGGGTACGTTTGGACAAACTCCTCCAACTCCGCAATCTCGTTGGAAATTGTAATTTCGGCACTGAGTCCGCAATGGTCGCTGTCTTACACAAATGTGTGTAGGCAGTCTCTCGTTTGTCCGTTCGTGTTGGGCAGTTGTAACCGTACGTCGAACAGCAGAAGATCCAGATAGGAGCCGCCTCTAGGATACGACGGACTATCGGTTGCTTTCAAATCGAGTCTATACTCGACATTGTGCAGACCCCACCAATTGAATAGTAGGTTCCCCCTAGAATTAGGTATATTATTATTCCCCAATCACTGTGCTTGGCATTCAAATCTCCGGCCAAAATGAAATAGTTCTCTTCCGATTCCAGCCTTAGACATCGAAAAAGCGTCTCGAGCTCTGTTATAAATGAAGTGGTTTGAGTAGTTCCAGAAGCGTAAACCACGACCACGTACAACCTCTTTCCACTATGGAGGGGGATGCACACGATACACGCTTCCAGCTCCTGGAACCTCCGCACTTCACCGCTGTACACAGCCTTGTAACTCAAATCTTTTCTAATGAAGATCGCAACACCTCCCCCTTGAATGAAGTTGGGTCGGTCTCTTCTTATAATATTATATTTATTGTGCCATAGCTTGTACTTCTGGGATAGCTTGGTTTCGCTAGCCAAAAGTACGTCTGGGCTTTGGTCTTCTAACAACTTAAAAAGTACGTTTCTTCGCTCGATCCTTATCAGTGAATTCACATTCACCGCAAGGTTCTTTAAGGGCTTCTCTGCCATCGTACCCATTACGACTGGTGGTGCGCTAAGCCCGGCAGAAATGCGTAGATCTGGTCCACCCGTTTCGCCTGCAATTCTAACTGACGCTGCAGCTAGCTCATTTGCCCTTGAATTGAGAGCAAAATCGCCAGCAGGTCCGGCTGTGCCTCAGGTGCTTTAGGCACTGGGGCCTGTGCAGCAACCTTCGGCTGTTTTTGTACCGTATTTCCCCGGCCTGACGCCATTTGGGCGTAGGTCCATTGAGGAGTGACGGCTGGTGTTTGAGTAGAAGCAGGTGGACGCTTCACTTCGACTTTCCGCTGGCGAGCTAAATTAACTTTTTTCATGTATTGAAACTTAGGACAACCGCGATAGTTTGCGGTGTGCCCCGAGTTTCCACATAATGCACACGAGAGTTGGGCCTTATATGCTATCCTATCCTGACCTAGAGAACACTCTTCTGCTTTGTGGTTCTTTCCACACTTCACGCATCGAGGCTGCATTTCACAGTTCGACGCGGCGTGCCCGAAATGTTTTCGCTCCTCTTTACTTTTTCCCAGGTTGCAACCTGGTAGTCCAGGACATTGATACTCCTTAGACTTTCCAGTTTGCTATTGGGTGATAGCTGTACCAGGAAGAACGGTAGCTTTCGCTTCTCCTTTTTTGCCCTTGCTGTGGTGAACGGCTTGACTCCCACAAACTCAAGACCGTCACACTCCTTCTCTTTAAGCATTTTAAGGAGCTCCTCCGGTTCGATGGACGAATCCAACCCCCTCAGCAGCAAAGTTTGCAGCTTCTCCCCCTTTCGGGTGAAGGAGAAGAACTCCGTCGTCGATTCCTTTAACAAGTTTGTAATTTTTTTTGTATTGTTCCACTGTATTACAATAGAATGACTATCTTCACTCAAGCGCTTAATATAAAAATTATGACCTATGGCCGACTTACATTGATTTATAGTATCCTTAAGTTCCATTTTAAAAGTGTTGATAATTGGCACCTTCAGTTTTTTGATACCCTGCTGCTGCTGTTGTTGTTGTTGTTTCTGCTGCTGCTGTTTTTGTTGCTGCTGTGGCTGTTTTGACTGCTGTTGTTGTTGTTGCTGACTCACTGGCAGCTGCACAAGTTGCTGTTGTTGTTGTTTTTGCGGCTGCTGCTTTTCTGGCAGCGGCTGTTGTTGCTGCTGCCGGCGCTCTTTTTCCCGCCGTGCCATTTGTTTGGCCTTGATGGCAAGCACTGCCTGTTGTAGCTGCTTTATGCTGGCGCTAAGGCACTCCAGCTGCTCGTCCTCGTCTTCTGACTCCGAGGCCGCCAGGGAGGCGAAGCTGTTGCTGTCCCCCGTATAACGACCTTCTCCGCCGTCGGAGACGTATGGATATTCGTCACCGCCGGATTGTTGTTCTCGCTGATAGCGCCGTTACCTTTACTTCTCCTGGCAGCTTCTCGGTTGAAGCTGATAGGGAGGGGCGCTTGGTAAGTTTGGGAGTTTGCTTCAGCTTTCTCCTTCGCTTGACAGATGCACCAGTAGCCACTGTTGCTAGGTGGCTTTCTACATCTGCTTCATCGGCTGATGTTGTTTTGTTTTTTTCGTCCGCTTCTCCCGCTATGGAGAGCACGGACCGGTCACTTTTATTCATCACGTGATTCACTTGATATTTATTATTACTCAACATTTTCCCGCAGTGGGGATTGATCACGGGATGGTCGGGTCACTGTCCACTATCACTTCTATTAGGCTAAATAGCCGCTTAAACGTTGATTGTCTAATGCACTATTTATGATTACACACTTTTTTATTTCTGCACAAAAGCCGAAACACGTGTGTCCACGGAGGTCTGTGTACGACTGCGCCAAAGGGGGTATGAATACCCTTATGCTGATTTCTCAGGACACGGTTTGAGAAAAGGGAGAGGAGGAACAGAGGAGGTACCGGTGCACGTTGGCTTTGAATGTTTGAATGTTGTAGCGATGAGGAAACACAGAGCCTGGAAGATCATTCCACATACGTGTCGTTCGGCTTATAAACGAATCCCTATATTTCACAGTACGTCCAAAGTTGGGCTTGAGGGTGAACTGATGTGCATTCGAAGCGTGACGCGTATTGCGGGTGAAATATTGAAGGGGAGGAATGCAATTGGCTAATTCGTTGGAACATTTTTTGTGGAATAAGCGTTAAAATGGGGAAAGACAAGAGACACTTCTGCGATGTTCTAGTGAGTCTATGGAACTCACAATGTCTCTATCATCTATGATGTAAATTAAGAATAAGTAGTGACATTTGTATTTCTAAATTAACAAATAGTGTTAATGTCACTTCATAAAAGACAATTCATTATAATGTGGGGTGAACAGTACTTAAATCATTGATTTCAAGAAATAAAACTACTTTAAAAGAAAGAACACGAAAAGAGATAGCATGAAAAAGGAGTGTACAGCAATTGACTTATAATCAAACAACAAAGGAAAAAAAAAAATTGATTTCTTCATGATCAAAATCAAGAAGCCATGTTTTAACTTGTGTTGGAAATTCTGGTAAAGATCTTATACCTCTAATATTCATGGGAAACTTATTAAATAGTTTGCAGGACACAACGGAGTAAAAGTTTTTAGGTAAAGTGGTACGAAAAGCAGGTAAAACTACTGCATTAATTGAATTGCTTCGCAAATTGCGGGTGTTAGAAACTGGACTCTGTAAATAGCCACCGCTCATAAAGAAAATTTTTGAAACTTTATAATAATACAAATGTTCAAGTGGAAGAATTTTCAGTGCTCTGAGTTAAACAATGGAACGAGCTAAACGATTGGATCCTGTTAGCGCACTTTTGTAATATAATCAATGCCTGAAGATTTGTTTGGTAGGCACCGCCCCAGAAACATATTCCGTACTGTAATTTTGACTCAAACAATCCAAAATATACTGTTTTTAAAGTTTTGTTGTCACAGAATTTTCTGAGACGATAAAAACTTCGAACTGCTGAACGTAGATATTGTTTTAAAATTGAAATATGTTCGGACCAACTCATATTTTGGTCAATTGTAATACTCAAATATTTAAACTGATTTAATATTTAAATTTTACATAGTGATTGTTCATTAAACATTGTATTTGTAGCTTTCGCAGTACATACACAATTTGTCACATTTGATCTAAAGCAATTTTTTGCATGAAAGAAAATTTCAAAGTCAGGTGACTCTTGTTTACTTAGACCAAAGAGCATCAATTTAGTTTTGTTACTGACGATTAATTGGTGTTCCGAAAACCATATTCTTAAGAGTTGAACATCATGATTTATATCAGCATATAAGTTTAGGGGATTATCGGAACGGTATGCAATGCCAAGATCATCTGCGAAGGCAGTAACTTTTCCTATAAACGGTTGAGTAAATAATGAGTTGATGTAAATAAGGAACAGTATGGGATCAAGAACTGATTCCTGAGGCACACCTAAGTTTGTAATTTTGGAGCTACTAAGAACGTTATCTAACTTGACTTCTGAGTTCTATCCTTTGAGTACGATTCAAACCAATTATACACAAAACCACGAAAACCTGCACAACATAATTTTTTAAGTAAAGCACTGTGACTAACCATGTCAAAAGCTTTGGTAATGTCAACGAAGAGTCCGGCACTAAACTTTTTATCTTCCAGTGCTTTATAAATAACAGAATAAAACTCCAAGAGAGCATCTTCTGCACGCTGTCTAAATCCAAACTGGGCAGGATTAAGAAAATCTATTTTTGCCAAGTAACTCAGCACTCTGTTCTGAATGGCTTTTTCGAAGACTCTTGAAACTGAGGAAAATGAAGATATTGGTCTATGTTTGTTTTTGTTGCTTTTACTACCCTTTTACTGCTTAAGTTAGAGATATGTGCTAGTATGTCTTCTATAGTTAGTGCTATTTTTTAAAGAGTAGTATTAGAAATACCATCATTGTCACAAGCGCTTGAGTTGCTAAGTGAACAGATAATTCTATATAGCTCCAAACCTGTTATTTCGACAACAAAGAAACTATTATTCCTATCATTGTCGTTAACTAAATGAGACATCTTTACAATATGTAGGGTCCTCACTAGAGAGAGACATTAAACAAACCGAGGAAAAGAAATCGTTAAAAATGTTCGATATAGTTGTAGGGTCATAAATAGTAACACCGTCTTTAGACAATACCACAGATTTAGGAATATGGGAAGAGTTGCCATCAATTATACTACCTACTTATAGCCTTCCATTCCTTTCTAGGGTTACCAAGTGCATTCCTAACCTTGGAGTAAAAGTATTTATGCCGAGCTGACCTTATATCCTTATTAACCTGCTTCCTCAACATTTTGAAACGAATTTTTAGTGATACATTAAGAGGATGTTTGAAGCATTTTTTCCTTAATTTATTTTTCAGTTTAATATTTTTTAATACAGAATAGTTAATCCACGGCTTTAACCTCTCCTCGGATTTTTTACGGATAATAGTGTAGGTAAAATTAATTTTTGTAAAAACTTTAAAAACAAGTCATAAGCCTTAGAAGCATTTCTTTCCACATAAATTTCTTCCCAGGTTTCAGAACGTAGCTCAATGTTAAGTAGGTCAAACGAACGTTATCGTACTCTTAAGTGGAGAAAAATGTTTTCCAGGCTTCCTTATTGTTAAAGCATTAAACAAAATACCTGTCATACAATGATCAGTAATGTTTAGATCAAAGTTAATACCAGCACATTGATTTAAGGATAACTTTATAAAACGACCAAATATATGGCCCTGGCAAGTACTTGAAATTGGTCTGGTAATTTCATTTTAGAAAGAAGAAAGGCCATGCTCTGCGATGATACCAAGATCAAAATCAGATATAGTACTGGAAGTTAAGATAAAAATATTGAAATCACAAAAGAGTGTAAGATTAGCCGCTTTTTCGTTTTTTAAGAGCACTGAAAATTCATTCAAGAACACTTGTATGTCACAAGAGCGTAACCTATACACACGAAAAAATTTAAAAACATCATTACATATATTGCAATACAATTCAATTACAACCGCGCTCAAGAAACTGAGACAGTGAATTAGGTTGTGAAATATAATTAGACAATTAGTCTTTCAGTGATGAAAGATCAAGGAACGATCTACTAGCAACAGCCCTACCCTTATCAACTTTTCTCATAAGGATTCGTGAGTTTTTAAACCATAAATATTTGTAGTTTTTTTCTAATTTAAATTTTTTTGTTTCCAAAAATAATGTTCTAGTATAACTAGTGAAACAATCATTAATAAAAACATTGTCGTTTGTGCCTGCGACAAAAAGTGACGAATTTAACCTCTTGAATGCAGTTTTCTTGGCTTTGAATACTTTCTCCTTTACCTGCAAGCAAGAGAAATGAGCACATATGATATCACGGTGCTCGCCGCTGTTTTTTTTCCAAACACGTTTGACGTAACATTTTTCAATGTCTGTAGGTAACACGGAGACATTCAACGCGTTGCAGAAAATTGTTTGGACACATTCTCCCGCAGTATTATTGTTCACATCACGCACACCTCTGATCTCGATGACGTTTTCAATACTTTTCTGCTCTCTCCAATTCAGCCTACTCTCGAGCGATGTAACTTTAGATTTTGGCTTTTCATTCTCTTCTTACAGGTGATTGATTATGTTGAAAATGTTGGAGTTCATTTTCTTTAAACATATGATCTCCTCAAATAGCATTTACAATGTAATTGTTCGGTCGCTGGCAGGTCAAAAATCGCTGTTGCTTGTTCTACAACAGTTGACTCAGCGGCGCTCTGTAACTTAACGGCTGATTGCTGATTACGTTTTGGGTTCTGCTTCGTGGATGTGAGAGTTCATGTACTGTATATCCGACGGATTTAGATTAACACACGTACAGTGATAATAAACATTGCAATCGACGCAAGTGATTTTGGTTTCACAGCCGCGGTTTACTTTTTTATTGCAAATTAAAGAGTGCATTTTGAAAACGTAAAAGCAAACGTAGATAAACAAAAAGTTTACTCCCCAAGAAACTTAGAATAAACACATCCGCTCTCTCCTAAGGTTGCAGAAACATTCAGAAACATTACTAGATGTCGTGTTGTCAACACACAGTGGAAAAATACATCCACTCATACTAACTGCTCAGCAGTTTTAACAAATGAATTAACAAAAATTCATGACAGCTTACCACATTCAATGATGATACCTGGAGAGCGACATCATGAATCTATTCTACTGCTATACAAGACCCTTAGCCCGCGAGGAAGAGTAACTGGCAGCGATATTATTATAGAAATAACACCTCCACTGTTATATGTATAATGAAGAATTTAAGGTCTATAAAGTGCTACAAGTACCTACTTGGCACAATGGAAACTTAAGCTGCATAATTCCATCGACAGACTATCTACTAGTCAACCTTCAAGTAAACCATTTCTATCCCATCAACAGAAACGAATCTTCAACATGTGTACAAAAGCCATCAGATAATTATTGGTGCAACCTCCAGCATCCAATATATATATATCTGGCGCTGCCGTTAGCTCGTGTGAAATGAGTATATTACATCATAGACAACAGTTGTTGGATTCATGTATTAGCCGCATCATTCCAGCAAACGCATATTGGATCTCTATTGGATTTATAGTGTGCCAAACCAGACAACCATCAACATCATCTGCGACTTTAACCCAATGCCAACCACTCTACAGGGTAGTGGTATTCTAAGGCTGCCGTCGACCTGCATGGTTCATGACCAAACCATGATAATTATTGGAAGACAAACAATAACTGGCAGGATCACCTCTTCATTCCTTCCATCATACAACCTCTCCGAGCAGTTAACTTAGATCAACTACAAGGGAGAACAAATGCCAATTCTAAAAACAGATATCTCCTTATAGATTTCAACAGTGGGGCATGCAGTTGAGTTACAGAAAAGTCAGGAGCACATTTTGAAGGAAATCAGAACTCACAGAATCTATCAGTACTCACTTCTTACATCAACAGTTTTAAAGCTATTGTAGCCAGGTCAGATTTTACATACGCCGATAAACGGCCAGTATACTTAATAGAACAAGAACTAAGTACTCTAAGACAAGGTAACCTAACCATCTTACAGTAATATGACGAGGTTGAGTGGAAGCTCACGCTGTTAATAAACAAGACTATAATGAAAGTCGACAGCGTCTTAGCTACCTCTATTAACAGGAAATACAGAGCAGATGCACTTCATGTGTTCATATCTGGTTTAAAAAAAATCCCAAAGCGATGTCTCATTCGCAGCCCGTCCGTCCGATTTGCCCGCCGCTCTGGCATTGGCTCAGGAAGTTGAGTCCAACGACGAGAGGTATATGTTCGCAATATGTTCGCAACGAACTATGCAGAAAACTCTGAGGAGAAAGCACAAAGGTTTGAGTGTCAGCGATCGCAAAACCGACCGCAAAATATAGGTAGAGTCAATGGCAATGATAAAAATAGCGGTAATAGTTATAATAGCCAGACTAACAACCCAGGCAATCAGGAAAAAAATCCCTATTATATTAGACACTAGACAATATGGTTATGGCAATCAAATACAGGGGAATAGTAATCAGGGCCTAACAGGCGCAAGCCGGTAGAAAAAATGGACGCAGATCCCACAATGTCGCGCTTCCGACAACCGACTTATAGTACCTATAACCAGGGGCAGAGATATAGATTCAAGAGGTCAAATAGTTCAGACAGACAATCGGGGCAAAGACGTCAAAGGATTAACCACATGTCGCAGAAATTCCGCACAAGACCGGGAAGGGCATGGACCTTGGCTGAGTCAGAAGCAGCCGAAACAGAAGCAGAAGCATCCACCTCCGATTATCTAAATTTTTTAGAGGTGCCTCCCTGCTGCTGTTCATACAAAGAACTATAGCGGGGAGACGTATCAAGTTGTTGATTTATACTGGGGCTTCGAAAAATTATATAAAGCCTCTGCAGGAGATAGGGAACACCATGCCTGATGACGCCCCTTTGGAGGTAAAGTCGATTCACGGCTTTAATAACATTAAGTACAAATGCTTCATAACTATGTTCGGAATGGACAGCCCTTTTTTCATACTTCCTGGTCTTGTGACCTTCGATGCTAACGCAAGTCAAAGCCACAATCTGTTTGAAGAAAAAGGTAATTCGCTTCGACTCCGGACCGGAGTCAATTCAATTCTACAAATGTGCGAATGTAATTTTTACAAGAATACATGATAAAGAGGTCCCCCTGCCGGTAGGGGCTGATTTTCAAAAAATTATGAATAACAGGGTTAAAGCATCTGCAGACTCTAACGAGTTGCTGCCATTTAATACAAGCATTGTCGCTACTATTCGCACTGAAAGTAACGATCCCATTTACTCAAAACTGTACCCATACCCTATGGGAGTGGCTGATTTTGTTAATAATGAAATAAAAGACCTTTTAAAAAATGGCATAATTAAGCCATCCTCATCATAATAACCCCATGTGGGTTGTGGATAAAAAGGGCACTGATGTTTTGGGTAATAAAAAGAAGAGTCTAGTAATAGACTTCCGCAAGCTCAATCAAAAAACAATTGACGACAAACACCCCATTCCTAACGTTATGGTAATTTCATCAAATTTGGGTAAAGCAAAGTACTTTACAACTCTCGACTTAAAGTCAGGGTTACACCAAATCGAACTCGCAGAGCAAGATCGAGAAAAACCAGCCTTTTCCGTAAACGGCGGGAAATATGAATTCTGCTGACTACCTTTCAGTCTAAAAAATGCACCTAGTATTTTTCAAAGGGCTACAGATGATGTCCTTCGCGAGCAAATTGGAAAAACTTTATACGCGGACTATGTTAAGCACATTGACTGAGTTTCACGAAATTTGTGCGAGGCCAACATGAGGGTCTCACGGGAAAAGTCCAACTTTTTCAAAGAAAGTGTGGAATACCTTGGTTTTACAGTGTCAAGAAGGGGTATCAGAACGAGTTCGTCCAAAGTGGAGGCGATTCAAAATTCTACCGAGACTTCGACATTGTTTGGAGTAAGATCTTTTTTGGGTCTAGCTAACTACTACAGATGCTTCATTAAAGATTTCGCATCCATAGCTAAACCTCTGTCTGTCTAATGCACAAACCAGGAAAAGAAAATCGTGTTGCTGACGCACTGTCGCGACAAAATATTCACGCTCTGGAGGAGCAAGCAGGTTCTGACGTTGCAGAACGTCAATTCACAGTGAACTATCCCTGAGCTACACGATCGAGACAACAGAGAAACCAATAAACTGCTTTAGAAATCAAATACTTATAGAAGAGACGCCAGTCGCCTCAACTCGCACTTTCATAATTTTCGGAGAAAAATGCAGGCACTTCATATATTTCTCAGAGAGGGACACATTTATGGACTCAGTGAAAGATATGGTAAAACCAGATGGTGTTTGTAGTAGTTCACAATGAATTGCGTTGAGTTATTACCACCAACAATATTTTGGTATTCTAAGAAACTCGTGGTAGATATTTTCGACAAAATTGAGCAAAAATTATAATTGCAGAACATAACCGGGCACACAGAGCTGTCCAAGAAAAAGTAAAACAAGTTTTATATGACTACTTCATTCCAAAAATGACCAAGCTAGCAAATGAGGTCGTCATCAATTGCAAAATATGCTCAAAAGCCAAATATGACCGACACCCAAAGAAACAACTAATCGGTAAAGACGCCAATCCTTTCATATGCAGGCGAAATCCTGCATATTGACATATTTTCTACAGGCAAAAAATATTTTCTAACTTGCATTGACAAATTTTCTTAATTCGCGGTGGTTCAGTCGATACAGTCCCGTACGATTGCGGACGTGAAAACACCAATTCTACAGCTAATGAACATTTTTCGTCAAACAAAAACAATTTTCTGTGACCAAGCGTCGATGAATTCCGAGACTATAAAGTCAATTTTGCTGAATAATTTTAATGTTCACATAGTTAAAGCCCCACCTTTACACAGTACGTCTAAAAGCCAAGTAGAAAAGCTGCATAGCACTCTATTAGAAATTGCAAGATTTCTTAAACTCGAAAAAAAAATCGAGGACACAGTTGACCTAATACTACTAGCTACCATAGTGTACAATAGAACCATCCATTCAGTCACTAACCAAAAACCACTTGATACAATTCACTCAACCCCAGTCGAGTTTAGGAAGGAAATAAAAAATAAGTTTCAAGAGGCACAGGAAGTGTTATTTCAAAGACACAATGAATCAAGGCAAAACAGGACTTTTCGAGTTGGGGAAAGGGTATTAGTAAAGACCAATAGAAGGTTAGGTAACAAGCTTACAACACTGTATGTGGAGGAAAAAGTAGAAGCAGATCTGGGGACAACAGTTCTCATTGAGGGAAGGGTGGTCCACAAGGACAACCTAAGATAGAATAGAGTAGATTAGTTATACATTTTTTTTTATCTTTAGGTTATTAAGAGAAACAAAACATTTTTTTTGACAACAATGACGGCAAAGCTGAGGGACTACACTCACTCGCACTACATTCCTGTCTTGGACGGAGACGTCTTCCTCTGGCAGGACCATGGCTATCACAGACACACGATTCATTTGACTGCGCACAACGAAATTATGGACGAGACTTTCAACATGACTGACCTTATCCCGCAAACACATATGAGAAAATTTTGGGAAAAAGACACCAGACATTTGGGGACACTCTACAGCTATAACCATACATCATAGGCACGCCAGAAGTTTAAACTTCCTAGGCACGGTTTTAAAGGTAGTTGCCGGTACCCCCGACTTCGACGACGTCACCTCAACGAATCAAACAATAAGCAGGTACTAATAAATAGAAGAACACAGGAGCAAATTAATAAGTTAAGACACTGTAAATAGTATTCTGGCAGAATCTAGAATGGGGCATGTTGATACTACTCACCTTTATGAAATTTTGCTACAAGAAATAGAGTCATGATCAACGAAATAGAAAAAGTAATGCTGTCAATAACACTTGCTAAAATAAATGTAATAAATCCGACGATTCTCGACGACAATGACTTATGCCGGTCGTACACTACATACACAAAAAAATCTGCTGCTCGAGTTTGTCAACTGCGTTTTCGGGGTGGTTGCTCAACGAGCTCATGCACGCGTTGATACTCTCGTACACTAGACGAACCATTTAAAGTTGAGCAACCCGTTGAACGCACTCGGCAGCTGATATCTGTAGAACACCTGGATGTTAAATTATTTGAGTCAGTTTAAGAGAGTTCTCTCTCAGAGTTCTCTCCGACAACACAGTACAAAATGCATAAAAACAAAAAAAAAAACACACACACATCTACCGCACAGCAGTGAGTTGATTAATTCCGTGCTTCGACTGGCACTAGCGGGCATATTTCGTAGGTTATTTTAGGTTAGGTTGAAGTGGCTGCCATCTAGGAGTCGCCAACACACTTAGACCAATGATAGGTCCATTGTGATACCACGTGGATCATGGGAGAAAGTTTCTCTCTACCTACTCGTTTTAAAACCAATTAGAGCTTCTTATGAAGCGTAGGAGGCTCTAAATGTCAATATTCATCAGGTCACCTATATCGTTATAATAGGGAGCTCCTAAGTGGAGTCTCCTTCTACGGGAGAGAGCTGGGCAGAAACAAAGAAGGTGAGGAATAGTTTCCCCCTCTTCTTTATCCATGCAGCTTCTACAAAAATCGTTCGCGAAGAGGCCTAGCCTTGTAGCGTGCTTGCCTATTAGACAGTGTCCAGTGATGACACCTATTGTGGTGCCGATATGCAATCTATTGAGAGAAATCACATTCTTAGAGCCTTTTAGATCCAGCTTTGGCCAAATCTGTTTTGTTGCTAGACATGTTGATCCACTTATCCACCTAAGATTTGCACTCTCGACAGCATCCAGCTTAAGTTTAAGTTTGCGTGTAGCTATTGGAATACCTAAGGTGCCATTGTCCGGCCTGATGGGTAAATTTGTTCCTTCTTTGGCGTGTTCATCGGCCTTACAATTCCCTGGAATGTCTCTATGCCCCGGCACCCAACACAGGTTAATACTGAACTGCTCAGCCATCTCCATAGGAGACGAGCGGCAGTCTAGAGCTACTAAAGAGTTTATAGAGGTCGATTCCAGGGATTTGATTGCTGCCTGGCTGTATGAAAAGATGCGGATATCTATAGCAGATATCACGATTTTCATAAGCCAAGATAGGGCTTCATTAATCGCCATTATTTCCGCCTGGAACACGCTACAATGATTTGGAAGACGGAAGGAGAGCTTAAGGTTAAGCTTATCAGAGAAACAATTGCACCAACTCCGTCTTTGGTTTTTGACCCGTCAGTGTAGATGTGAGTGATCTGGATCGCCTGCATCGTTCTCCCAGAGTGATCTGGAAGGGATGGTGACTAGGAAGTTCTTCTCAAAATTTAGACGTGGGATGGTGTAGTCCTTGTTTTCGGGAGTGATTTTGAATTTACTCAGAATAGAGGCGTGGCCGAATTCTTTTCTTGACCACTGTTGGGTAATTTCAAGGCGAACGGCTGCAATCGCTGCCATTTGCTTGCTGTATATATCGAGGGGTATTAGATCGAATATAATGTCCAGCGCCGCGGAGGGAGTTTTACGTAGTGATCCGCTTATGCACAGATAAACTGTACGTTGGATCTTGCTTAGATAGTCGCTATTTATGGCTTTTTCTAGGGCTGTCCAGCAGACAATCACCCAGTATGTGAGTATCGGTCTAATGATCGAGATGTAGAGCCAGTGAGTAATTCGAGGTTGTAAACCCCATTTATTCCCAATGGCTTTCTTGCAAGAGAAAAGTGCTACTGCAGCTTTCTTTACTCTTTCTTGAATATTAGGTTTCCAACTCAGCTTCTTATCCAGGATAGGACCCAAATATCTAGCTTTATCAGAGAAAGTTAAGCTGGTTCCAGTAAGAGAGGGAGGGTCAACTAGCGGAATTTTATATTTCCTTGAAAAGAGTACTAGTTTAGTTTTGTGGGGGTTTACACCCAGACCACACCGAACTGCCCATCTAGTGGTGAGTTATTTAGAGCGTTTTGTAGGAATTCCTTCAGGGTATTAAGGTGCTTTCCCGAGACGGCCAAAGCAACATCATCTGTATAAGCGATCGCCGTGCATCACTCGCCTTCCATGATTATCAATAGTTCATTGAGTACCAAATTCCACAGAAGCGGAGATAGAACACCTCCTTCAGGAGTGCCTCTACTAATAGATCTTCTGATAGACGCCCCACCCAGCTTGGAGTTGATAATCCGACCATTGAGCCGTAGATTAATCAATTTGCAAAGTGAGCTGTCAACTTTTAGTTCTGATAGTGCATCTGCTATCGCTGATGTATTGACATTGTTGAAAGCGCCTTCTATATTCAGGAAGGCAATCATTGTATACTCCGTGTGGAACAGGGAATATTCGATTTTGCGTACCAGTGAGTGTAGTGCTGTCTCTACTGATTTGCCTTTGCAATACGCATGTTGGGCAGCTGACAGTAGCTTCTTATCAATACTGTTGCGTAAATGGATATCAATCAGTCGTTCCAATGTTTTTAAGAGGAATGATGATAGACTGATAGGTCTGAAATCTCTTAGATCTGTATGAGAGCATTTACCCGCTTTGGGTATGAAGACAACTTTAACTTCTCTCCATATCTTTGGAATGTCAACCAGGTCTAGACAACTTTTCAAAATTATCTTCAGCACCGGCATGATTATGTCCGATGACTTCTACAACTCGGCAGGTTGTCGTCTGGTCCCGCGGATTTGTATGGTTTGAGGCTGTGTAGTGCCCAGCGGATTTGCTCAGTGCAATCAAGTTTGAAGAATTGGTTATTTGTGGAAATGGTCTGCTGGAAACAAGACATACGCCCAACAACTGTACTGTGGGGGCGTGGCACACTGCAACACTCAATCTAACCACCTGGATCCTGTAGTGGTGGTCGATGATGGCATTATTATAATCAATGACAGACCAGCCAATCACTTTCGACGATGAAGTCTATGTCAATGTATTCAAATTTGTGAATCGCAACAACATCCAGAAGAGACGAGCGGGCACCGCCCCATTAGCGCTGTTAAATATCACAGGTCACCAGGATATACTAAGCTTACCATTTTTGCATACAATGAATCTGGAAAATCTGCGCTACATTGGCGAGATGAGGACGAAAATAACAACACTACCAGTGCTGGCCTGTG
This sequence comes from Blera fallax, assembly GCA_946965025.1. NCBI lineage: Eukaryota > Metazoa > Arthropoda > Insecta > Diptera > Syrphidae > Blera > Blera fallax. The sequence goes on along the minus strand of OX337247.1, from coordinate 24,601,441 downwards.
CGTAACCTTCGCATTTATTGCGGTTTGTTATGCCATCCTCAAAGTGAAGCAACACCAAAAGAAAAAACGCCAACGACTCTATCTTCAGAATGTCATCAAGGCTTTGGGAAAGACCGAGGACGGCCTTCACTTAGGCGAGGGAGGAGTTAACGAAATGTGCTCACAGCGGCCACATACCGCTGGTCCAACAACTTTATAAGAGCCCACATGCCGCTGACCCAGCAATACTTTATCATTATTATTGCTTTGTGGTCATAACCTTTAACGGCGACCAACTGAGGTTGGGCGACAAAGTTGCATGCCCGCAACATAACTTCTTGCACGAGCTGCAAGATCAGCATTTCGTTCGGCTGGTGCGACTGAGGATCGTAGGGCTTTAGCTTTAAGTTAAGAAAATTGTACTTCACTTATTTTCCGAAGGTTGACCCGCACCATGCCAAAGCTGGTAAGCAAAATGAATTTTCACCACTTGCAGTTCTTGGTACCTTTTGTCATCATCGGTTTGAATCCTGATCCTTAATTCGCCTAGGCCAAATTTAACTCAGCATTCTCGCTGTCTCCACTGAGCTTCTGCCTACTGCTAGCAGAAGCTCTTTACCTACTTTTCACTCGCTTTTTTTATTTGGCCTAGAGAGGGTCACTTTCCATTCTCTGATTGGCAAAGCAGGGTTCTGTTTATATTGACGATTGTGCGAGTGAGAAATTCTAGCACTTTTCCGCTAACGCAGCCAACAATTTTCACTCCTTTGGGCCATCCTGCGCCATCAAATTTGTAAGCCAAAGGATCACTGTCATCGACGTTTTCCATCATGGCTTTCACGATCTCGTTTTCCACCAGTAACAAATTCTCGATAGTGATCTTGCCATCTGGATCTTTGAGATTCACAATAGCCACCTGGAGTTCGGTTGAGGTGATCGCGAGAATCGCCAGCTTCCTTCTTTTTGGTTCATTTTGATGTTTCTCTTCTCCCGATCTTTGTCGCTTAGAGAAAGCAGCAGAAGTGCTAGGACCAAAGGGTAAAGAGATTTTGTCATCCTGTCTTCTGGGCATCTTTTTAAGGATTTCCTTGGAATTGGACGACTGCTTCTTATTACCCGCTGCTGGCATTTAAGTCCAGGGCTTGTCAGTGGGTTTGTGCACCTGTTCTTGGTTGACCTTTTCAGGGGTTGGTCCAGAGTTGGTGTGTTGAACCCGTTTGGCAAGCTCGGTTCGTGTTGTCGCCGTTTCCTTAGGTGGTATTGCAAAGGGACGAATTTTATCTACCTCCGTACCTACGATATCAGGAGCCTTGCGTGCTACCTGACGTTCGTATTGCTTGAGCAACTTCTTGTGCTTTTTGACAAGGGCTTTGTCTTGTTGTTGTTGTTTGTCATTCTGATTATTCTTATTTTTATTTGTTTTCTTCTTGTGTATTCATTTTGTCTTTGGTCCCACGAGTAGTTCGGAAAGAAGGTCGGGTTCCTGGCAGAGCCGATATACCAAGTTAAGGCGTAAAATAGGACAGACCTGCCATTGAATCTAAAGGAGCTCCTTTGCGACTGGTTTAACTCCCAGCCTTGCATTCCTCGGCACGGTTTTGTGCATTTAATGCGCTCACACCACCACTGAAATCAGGTACCTCGATCCGACGGTCAGAGGGCATATGTAAAGGATTAAACTATTGAGGAGTTAGGAATCCCCATCTAGACATCGTACAAGATTACTGTGGTGGTTTTTTCCGGCTGGCATCCACTTGGAGAGTTACGATGATGATTGTTGGCAGTCTCTTGTAGTGTGATTCAATGCAAGCACACAAAGTATGAAGAATATGTGAGACAATTCGGTGTGGTTTAGGTTTAAACCCCCACAAAACTGAACTAGTAATCTTTTCAAGGAAATATAAAATTCCACTATTCGACCCTCCCTCTCTTAATGGAACCAGTTAACATTCTCTGATAAAGCGAAATATTTGGGTCCTATCCTGAATAGGAAGCAAAGTTGGAAACCTAATATTCAAGAAAGAGTAAAGAAAGCTACAGTAGCACTTTTCTCTTGCAAGAAAGTCATTGGGTATTAATGGGGCTTACAACCTTGAATTACTCACTCGCTCTACATCTCGATCATTAGACCGATACTCACATACGGGGTGATTGTCTGGTGGACAGCCTTAGATAAAGCTATAAATCGCGATTATCTAAGTATGGTCCAAGAATTCGGCCACGCCTCTATTCTGAATAAATTCAAAATCTCTCCCGAAAACACGGACTACACCGTTCCACGTCTAATTGAGAAGAACTTCCTAGTCACCATCCCTTTCAGAGCACTCTGGGAGGACGATGCATTTTTAAAAAATTAATCAATTCACTTCTACACTGACGGGTCAAAAGCCAAAAACGGATTTGGTGCAGGTGTTTTCTCTAATAGACTTAACCTTAAGCTCTCTTTCCGTCTTCCAAATCATTGTAGCGTGTTCCAGGCGAAAATAATGGCGATCAAAGAAGCCCTATCTTGGCTTAAGAAAAACGTGACATCTGCTTAAGATATCCAAATTGTTTCAGACATCCAAGAATCGTTATCTAGGTGATTACCAAGGCACAGATGTTCATTGGAAATGCTGAGTTTATGGACTGGAGTGCAACTAAAACTCTGCTCTATGAACGAGTCTGAGCTAATGCACCGATTTCTTGCATCAGCTGCGGAAGCGTCTATCGACTGCGAAATGGACATGGCTAAAACTGCAGACTTACCACTAGTTTCACGGCAAAACAGGGTATAGTGCTTCCGACCACTTTGTCCTCATGCATGTCACAGCTTTCAGTTATGTCTATTTTTGAGGCAGTTGAAGAACAAAACAAAATTCTTCAATGATTGATTCAAGGATTGGCATCTCGAGACCCTATGCGGCCATGACTATGAGCTCTCTTTTCCAGAAACTCCAGGAGTTCCTTCAATGTTGGAATTTTGTTCGAATCCGAACACATCCAGCATTCTCGCCGCGTACTGGCAAGAAGCTTTGACACAATTATTTGAACAGCAAGTTTACCCCACTGGTACAGTGGCAGATGCATAACTTTTTTAATTTTTGATTTAAGACGATTTATGTTTCATTATAAATGCTCTCCACTTGTTCCCACAGCCGATCATGGCTATGCAGTTCGTCGACTTTAGCCGCTCCAAACAACGCCTCATAGTTGCTCACAAAGCGATTATAATGCGCAGGAACCGATTCTAGCTCCTGCTTCAACTGAGAGATATCGCTTGTGTTCAGGTTGGCACCGTGCACACGTTCATTAAACCTTTTGATGGCGGTGTCCGCCGGGCACCGTGGCTTAAGTGGTTAGTGCGTTGGATCGCTGAGCGTGAGGTTCGAGGTTCGAATCCCAGTGAACACCAAAAAGTTTTTCACGGTCCCACCTCTCGCGAATGTCTGACAAACGTCCGAGAGTAATAATTGTCAAGAGAAAGCTTCTCAATTTGCCTTTCGGATATGGCTCTAAACTGTAGGTCCCTTCCATTTGTGTGAAAAATATAACACGCACAACACGAATGGTCGCGAGAAGCTAGGCCCTGGACCACATACGGTCCGTTGCGCCAAGAATTTGTATTTGTATTTTTGGCGGTGTCCGCCGACAGCCTTAGATTTAGCTCCGCCATAGATATGGAAAAGATGAAATTATACTATATATAATATGGAACGAATTATGCTAGGTTTCCACTTGTCGATTTGAAATTGACAAAAGACGTATTTTTACGTCAATTAAAAAATTTACAAGTGGAAATAATGAAAAACTGCTTGTCATTGAATTGACTAACAGCGCTTGTCAATGACTGACAAAGAATTTACATGACAAGTGGAAATAGCTGAGTTGTCAAACAAAATATCACTTTGTCTTTAATTGACAGTGAAAATTAATTGGCATATTTTCCAATTCTTTGTCAATCAAAAGACACATTTTGCGATACAAGGTAAGAATTTATTTATCTTTTCTCTAACCGGAAAAATTAAGCAAATAAATAATTTCCATTTGTAAAATAGAAAAATGAATATTCCATCGACATCAAAAGAAAATGTTTCGGTAGAATCCACGCCTTGTGTGCAGTGTACAGAACCTGCAGAAAAAAAAAATATTTTTGCTTTAAGAAACTCGTCTTTTAATGTATCATTTATGCATAATCGGGCAAGTCTCATGAATAATCCGATACATTGTTGTAGGTGATACGCAAAAAACATCCGACATGACCTAGTTTTACCGCTTTTCACATAAATGTGTCTTTTTTGTGATGTATGGTTTTACCCTTTGCAAAATAAACTCGAAGTCAGTTCTATTCATGCGCGTTTTGCGCATGAAAAATTGCGGCTCCAACTCGGATCCGACCAACACAACAAAAGAAGCAAGAGCGATTCGCTTCCTTTTTAACATTGTTGAACTGAAATAAAGGAGATTTTATTTGTTTTTCTTGACATAAACAATATAAAATTAAATACGTTTCCATTCTCACTAAATAGCACAATTACTAGAGGCATGCAGAACGCATTGCTTCACGTCTTAGAATGGTGCACTTCTGAAGGATTATCTACTAATCCCAGCAAAACTACTCTAGTGCCTTTTACTAGGCAACGAATCGGCTGATGAACTAGCAAGGGCTGCATCAGAATCCGTGTTCTTAGGACCAGAACCGTTTTGCAGAGTCAACTGGGCTTCTGCCTTAGGACAATTAAACGACTGGGAACATCAACTTCGTCTAAACCACTGGGAAAATGTCCCTGGTTCGAGACAATCCAACCGTTTAATTAGGCCTTAGTCTTACAAGGAAATCCTTAACCTAGATAAGGAAAGCATTAGGAAACTAGCGAGCTTCCTAACTGGCCACTGCGGGCTGAGATACCACCTTAACAAAATGGATATTTGCCAGGACAAGGATTGTCGATTCTGCCTCGAGGAAGATGAAACATCCGAACACATTCTTTGCGAATGCCCGGCACTACATTGGTAAAGGATGCGTACTCTCCACAGGGAGATACTTACTTCAGTGGAACTCAAGGGATCCGCTACCAAGGATGTACTTGCCTTCATAAGGGAGGTAGTACGTCTTTTGGATTAACTCCAACCCCCCGATACAATAGATCTTTTAGGTCGCAGTGTCGATGCCATATGGGCAAGGGTTGTACAAGAGGAAAACAAAAAAAAAAAAAAAATAGCGCAAAGATTGTAGACGAAAATTTTGCGAATAATATTTTTTTTCTCACGTCAATATCACAATACACAATTGACAACGAGATGACTATTCCAAATTGGCAGTGCTAGTGGAAATAGATTTTAGTGAACTGACAAAGACATTTGTCAAAATTTCATTGTCAATGAGCTGACAAACGATTTTGTGCCAATAATTGACATAAGTGGAAATGAACTGGCAGTGGCGTCTTTTAAAGACATAAACGAGAGGTGACAAACTTTGTCAATTGAATGACATGTGGAAACCCACCTTTACTTTACCGCGAATGCGAAATTCTCGAGCATAAGGGCTATGCTCACAGGAGGCACCAAAAATATGTCAAAAACGGTTATGGATTTGAAATTTAATTCATTATTTTAGATTATACAATTTGTAAGGATGTTTGCCTATACAGATGCAAACTGGCAGCATACGAGGTCTTGTTATAAAATCTTGCTTTCGAGCATCCTCCAAAAAGAAGAGTAGCTTACACATTGTATGAGTAAATTTTGTAGGAGTTCGGGAGGTATAAGCCATGGGGAATAAATGGGGATTACAACCTTGAGTTACTCACTGACTCTACACCTCGATCATTAGACCGATACTCACATACGGGGTGATTGTCTGGTGGACAGCCTTAGATAAAGCTATAAATCGCGATTATCTAAGTAAGGTCCAACGTACAGCTTGTCTGTGCATAAGCGGAGCTTTACGTACAACTCCCTCCGCGGCACTGGATATGTTATTCCATCTAATACCTCTCGATATATATAGCAAGCAAATGGCAGCGATTGCAGCCGTTCGCCTTGAAGCTACCCAACACTGGTCACGAAAAGAATTCGGCCACTCCTCTATTCTGAATAAATTCAAAATCTTTCCCGAAAACACGCACTACACCATTTCACGTCTAAATTTTGAGAAGAACTTCCTAGTCACCATCCCCTCCAGATCACTCTGGGAGGACGATGCATTTCTAGAAGATGAATCAATTCATTTCTACACTGACGGGTCGAAAACCAAAGACGGATTTGGTGCAGGCGTTTTCTCTGATAGGCTTAACCTTAAGCTCTCTTTCCGTCTTCCAAATCATTGTAGCGTGTTCCAGGCGAAAATAATGGCGATCAAATAAGCCCTATCTTGGCTTAAGAAAAACGTGACATCTGCTAAGGATATCCATATTTTTTCAGACATCCAGGCAGCAATCAAATCCTTGGAATCGACCTCTATAAATTCTTAAGTAGCTTTTGACCGCCGTTCGTCTCTTGTGGAGATGGCTGAGCAGTTCAATATTCACCTGTGTTGGGTGCCGGGGCATAGAGACATTCCAGGGAATTGTAAGGCCGATGAACTCGCTAGAATAAGAACAACTATACCCATCTGGCACCTTAGGTAGCTGCTACTCACAAACTTAAACTTAAGCTGGATGCTGTTGGGAGTACAAATCTTAGGTGAACAAATGGATCAACATGTCTAGCGACAAAACAGATTTGGCCAAAGCTGGACCTAAAATGCTTTAACAATTTGATTTCTCTCAATAGATTGCATATCGACATAGGTGTCATCACTGGACACTGTCTAGTAGGCAAGCATGCTACAAGGCTAGGCCTCTCCGCGAACGACTTTTGTAAAAGATGCATGGATGAAGAAGAGGAGGAAACTTTTCCTCACCTTCTTTGTTTCTGCCCAGCACTCTCCCGTAGAAGGAAACTGTAATTAGGAGCTCCCTATTATCACGATATAATCGACCTGATGAATATTGACATTAAGAGCCTCCTACGCTTCATAAGAAACTCTAATTGGTTTTAAACGAGTAGGTAGAGAGAAACTTTCTCCCATGATCCACGTGGTATCACAATGGACCTACCATTGTTCTAAGTGTGTTGACGACTCCTAGCTGGCAGCCACTTCAACGTAACCTACCTATTATGTAACACTGTATCACTCCACATCCAATGAAGAGTGTCATATGACATTTCAGTGGTGTCGACAGTGATTCATGCTACATAGAGGTTCACTTGAGTTCATGTGTTTTTTATTGTTTACATTTTCATTCTTTGCACCCATTATTCAGACGTAGGCTAAAGGGATCAAATGTAACATTGTAACATTTAGTTATGATTGATTATTGCTTAGCATAGGAGAACCTAGTGTAAGAATGTTGTTTAAAATGGGGGTGCATTGTGGAATTAAATTAGTCTTGATCCAAATCCTGACTCATCCAACTGCGGCATTAATTTGCCATTATCTTTCAGCGAGCTGCGCTTTAAACAGCTAAAGAATTGCGAGCTGCTCTTTATACAGCATAGGCGGTAGGCTCCGATGAGGAGAGGCATTCAAGTGGCTTTATCACCTGAAGCCCTAAAAACAATATGTACGTGTCCATCGCGAAACATTACATGGCGATCCTGCCATCTTTCCATCTCACCAATAGCATACACGAGCTAAATAAACCCGTACTAGAAAAAGAGTTATTGGCAATCCATTGGGGAATAAACTGCTAAAGACCATACTTGCACCGAAAAAAATTTATAGTTTACACTGACCATCGACCATTATTGAGCTAATTTTCATACCTTCGCCTAAATTAACCAGAATACGTGTAGACTTAATGAATTACGGTTATGAAATAGTACTTATTCAAAGAAGGACGAATGAATACAATTGCAGATGCACTTTCTCGAATACAAATAAATTCGGAAAAACTAAAAGCAATGATACCAAAGTACAATGTATGTAGATGCAGTTACAAGAGCAATGAAGAGAGAGATGGAAAATATTAAAACACCAAGAACAACCGAAAACTGTGCGAAAGCCTTAGACTCAAATGTGGGGACTGATCACATATGGGACTGTACATCACTAACTGACATAAGGCGGATGAAGAAAATTGAGTTCAATGTAATATAAGGTAAAGAAAAGGGGACCCAAAGGAATAAAGTTATAATAGCAGCAAACACTGTAGTTGTGGAATTTAGCGACAATTCTCTATCAGAGTTAAAATTGATCTTGAAGAAGCTAATATTCATTATGAGCTATGCAGGTGTTAATAAAGTAGCGCTAGCGAGAAATAGTTTGATATATAATACAGTGAGCAAGAATGCATTCAAAGATATATTTAATAAGCTGCAAAAGAAGAAAAGCGTTGGTAAATGTTTAGATATATTATTGTACGAACCTCTAAAGCAGAAGAATGAAGAAGAAAAGCACTGATTAATTGGGGAACATTATAACTCAAGAGTAGGACGAAATTGTGGTATCTGAAAATGCATCAGCAAATTAAAACAAAAATATGTTTGGAAGAATATGAATCGAATGGTGAAATCATTCATTAATAACTGTAAAACATGCAACAAAGTCAAAATAACAAGACACACCAAAGAAAATTTTGTCATAGCAGATACGCCGATTATCTCTTTTAGTATCATTTCAATAGACACTGTAGGCCCTTTAAGACCATCGAATGGATTTAGATATACGTACGTATTAACCATACAATGTGAACTAACAAAATTTGTGGAGGCATTCCCAGTAGAAATTAAAGATGCCGTCAGGATTGCCAAAATAATAGTGGAAAAATTCATTCTAAGGTATGCATGTTTTAGGAATCTAAAGACAGATAAAGGAAAATGAATTACTAAAGAACATTTGTAAAGCATTAAATTGATTCATGCTACATAGAGGTTCACTTGAGTTCATGTGTTTGTTATTGTTTACATTTTCATTCTTTACACCCATTTTTCAGAAGTTTTTTAGAATGATTATTGCTTAGTATAGGAAAACCTAGTGTAAAATCTTGTATACAAGGCGAGGGCATTTTGGAATAAAATTAGTCTTGATCGAACTCATCCAACTGCGGCAGTAATTTGACATTATCTTCCAGCGAGCTGCGCTTTATACAGCATAGGCGGTAGGCTCCAATGAGGAGAGGCATTCAAATGGCTTTATCACCTGAAGTTCTGAAAACAATATATACAGTCACTGGCAAAATTATTTGCACAATGCAATGCTTACACTATATCATACCAATAAAGTTGTACATCTTTTGAAAAATTCAATATTTCAGTTATGTTCTGTTTATTATCAATCTTTTAAGTCATCTTGAAAGGGTAAATAAAAAAACAAAATCAAATTTCTAACAGTAAACGTTAAAACCTTAGAAAGGAAATGGCAAAATTATTGTAACATCACGAAACACCGGCAAAATTATTTGTGACTGTACGTGCACATCGTGTTATCATTACAATCTGTTATGCTAACATTTGTGCATTGCTAATTAATCATTGACTTTAAATCATTGTCGTCAAGAATTGTCGGATTTATTACATTAATTTTAGTAGGTGTTACAGACAACATGATGTTTATTACTTCATAATTTTATTTCTTGTTAATAAAGATTTCATAAAGGTGAGCAGTTTAAATATGCTCCTTTTTAGAACTTGCTATGATACTACTTACGGCGTTTGTTAACTTATTAATTTGCTTCTGTGTCCTTGTATTTGTTAACTAGCTGACGCCCGTCGAAAAGGACGAACATTTTACAGAGTTTAATGGGTAGAAATATAAGATAAGAAAATAATTCTTTGAGTTATATTTACCAATTAAAGCTCAGTGTAGTTAGAAGATTAAATTGCCTACCCCTGTAGATGAATAATTCGCTATTTATACTATATTCTCTTCAATTTCACTGTGAAGTAAATAACTATAAATGATGTTGCTATTATTTTCAATCTTTTGTATTAGGAGGTAAGGGCCGGTTTGGAAGTTGTAATTAGCAAGTTGGCGTACTTGCTCTTCCGAGAAATTCCCTGGGATATTTGTGACAGATGACACATTGTATGTCAGTCTTAACTTTGTATTTGAAATATATGATTGCTGAGTGCTATTCGAAAACAGTTACGTTTCAAAAAAATCAAAAGAATAACTAAAAAAAAGTGAAAAAAGTAAAGCAATGGAAAAAAGTAAGGGAAACTAAAAAAGAATACCAAAAATAGTGTACACGGCGGAGGAGGACGATTGGCTCGTAAAGAATGCTTTGGAGTACAGTTCCATAATTGAAAATAAAAAGACGGACGGTGCGACGAATCGCGACAAAGACTATGTGTGGGAGAAAATTGCAATCGCATTCAATGTTGCGCCGCCTGGCCAAGTATGTAGTTGCTTTGCACTTATACTTTTTAATTTTATTTCATTCTTTCTATCCGTTTTTCTCGCAGGAAAGAGCTTTGAAGTCTCTGCGCGAAAAATATTAAAAAATTAAGCAGACGTTGAAGGATCGTGCGTTTTACTTTTTAAGAGAGGCCAAAAAGACCGGTGGTGGTCCGCCCAAAAAGAACTACCAGCATTGAGCGAACCACTGCAACAATTGGCGGTGCTTTTGACGCCTTCTACTTTGGGTCTTGCTGCAATATCTGGCGATAGCAACTATTCAACAGCCAAGAAGTCAGCACTGCAATATGCTATCCGGAAAATAGCTTCATCTTCTGACCAGATGCAATCAATTTCTATCGAAGAGATCATCGTCGATGATGGGGATATGGCTACTAGAGTGAATAAACAGAAATTAAACAAAATTCCAAGTTTGCTCGGATAACTTCTACTATTTCGGGGAGTTGAGAAATCAAAAGTTGACTAACTTTGGATTTTCTCAACCTTTTTATCATTAATATTTCGCAACAAAAAAAGGACAGGTCCAACTCGGGGGCTGCCTACCTCGAGGCGTCAAAGATTAAACTATTCGGAAATTTGTTTTCTCATCGTCTGTAAAATTAATAGTTTCATCGACGCTGATATATATTGTTGCGAAACGCTGGGAGGTGATCTAAACAAAAAAAAAATCGAATAAAAAATTTAAATTAAGTGAAAAGAGATTTTACGTTGCCTTGTGCTGCCCATGCTCCGATTGTTTATTAAATTTGACAACTTATTTAGAGGTGTTCGATTTTTGACCTGTCAAACTAATTCGGCCATTGCAGTATAACAGATATCGAGGTTGTCAGCAATATGGATCGTAAGGGGAAGTGGGATAACGCCATTAGAGCCAACATTTTGGAAAAAGACGTTGACCCAGTTGTAGCTCGTCGGAACTTTTCCAGGCTGAAGCGGCAAGTGGACGAACGGCGGACAGAAGGCGTTAGGAAGCGGAGAACCAGGAGAAGCGGTTCCGAAAAAAACTGGAGGAAGCGAACATCTTTTGGCATCGACGGAGAGTTCGTTTTCAACCACGGAAGAAGGCAAGTCGTCTAGCGCAACAGACCGCGAACTGGTACTCACATTATTGTAAGCCCTTCGTAATTTTAAGAGGAAGAAAAACTAATAAAAAAAAAAAAATCAACTTACCTCTCGGGAACCAGAAGTTGGAGTGTTTTCTTTCTTTTTAATTTCGGCATTTTTTTTCTCTGCGGAAGTTCTATTCATCCACAGGTTGATTCAATTTCGCAACACTGGTGTCAGGTGTGGGGTACGATCGACTTCAAGAAAGAAGCATACTACGCTACGCGCAATGGGATTAGAGAATGACGCATCTAGGAAAAAAACAAGTGCAGCAGGACCAAGTGAGTACGCCAGCCTGCGTACTATGCTCCAGGAGTATATGACAGACCAGAGCCTATTTTGGGAGAAGAAACTCACTGAGTGGAAACAGGAAGTCGCGACCCAGAGCTCCACTGTCGAAAAACGTATCGAGGAGTTGGAGCGTTCGGTGAGCTGCTTATCGTTCGAGAATGCGGTGAAAAGGGGACAGCACTCTTCTCCCAAGAACCAGCAGGTTGCCGTGGAGCCGAGAGGGATACCACGAGTGGTTACTGAGGAACAAGCCACCAATCTTCAACGAGTGGACATGGAGATGACCAAAATGGCAACCCCAGAGATTTCGTCGGCTGCACAGGGCAACCCAACTGCTGCAGCGATCGTCGAGCCACCACAGCACTCTCTTGTAAGGGCCCCTATACCGTTGGCCGTACAACCGTTCGATGGTACGGGTTCTTGGAGCGACTACCAACGGCAGTTCGAAATCACCGCACGATACGCTGGCTGGACCGCTAGGGAGAAAGCGAATGCGTTGGCAATGCAGTTACGAGGAGAAGCAGTGTCAGTGTTAAGTGCTTTACCGGGGGATTCTGATTTGGACTATGAATCGCTAGTACACCTACTGCGGCAACGTTTCTGTGAGAACAGCAGGTCCAGCTACACTCAACTTCGAAGTCGTATCCAAGGACCGAAGGAGAATTACGCTGAATTTGCTTTGGGGCTTCAACGATTAGTAGCTTCTGCATTACCTGGATGTCCGGCCAAAGTAGTTCAGGAAGTTCTCGTCAGTCAGTTCATCGAGGGATTAAGGGATGAATCCATCCAAGATTTGATTACGGTTGGCCGTCCGGCTACCCTAGCTGATGCGGTGAGCCTCGCTCAGGAACTCAGTTCGAGGCCTAAACGAAGACGAGTTTTTCAAGTGGACAACAAGTCTAACCCAGGAACACTAAAGAAGATGGATACTGCTTCAAAAAACTGAATAGAGAAGACAACAAGGAGCGGTTGTCTACTGCTACTTACTTAAGCGCTCCACAAAATCTGATGACGAACCTGGATTGTACAGTGGACAACGCACAAAAGAAACTCTGTGGATGCAATATGGGTCGATACCAAGCTTTAGACACGGATAGTACCGGAATTAGGAGGGAGATATCGTCCACATTCATTGGAACCACAGGCGAAAGTAGTCTCTCGCTGAAAACTTTTGTTGGTGGTCGTAAATGCTCTTTTGTAGTGGACTCGGGAGCTAACATCTCTATCCTGGCCGAACGCTTTCTGCCTAAGGGCACTGTACTGGAAGGTTCTGCAGTTAAAATGGTAGGCATAGCTGGTGGCGTGATTTGGAGCGAAGGAATGGCAACGGTGAGATTTTTCTTAAACCATAAAGAGTACTCTCATTCTTTTGCAGTGGTGCGGCATGACGTCCCTAACATACTGGGGATCGACTTCCTGATGGAACATCAATGTCATTTGGATTTCGAAGAGATGTCCATCGAGATCCAAGGCAGAAAGCACCCATTGCAACTCCTCTCTGGCTCGTCGTCCCAGTTACTGACCATGTCAACAGCAGAGAATCTCCCTGCAAGGAAGGAGAGCCTTGTAAGAGTCAAAACACCAACAACCGTGATAGGCCAGGCTGCCCTGGTAGAGCCTACGTCCAGCCCGGAGTTGCCGAAAGGAGTTACTATCGGCAGAAGCCTGATTGACCCTCAAAAGAAAAAAATCTTCGTTAGGATGACCAATACTCTTTCACGGGATGTGGCACTACCAAGAGACACCATCGTGGGACGAGTGGAAACAGTAGAGGTCTGCGAAGTCCCGCCAACTCCTCCTACCGCCAAAACCGTGCAGATTGAGGATCTTGTTGGCACAACCGAATCCGAATTGACCACTGACCAGAGGAAGGAGTTTCAGAGGCTCCTAAAGAAATTCGAAGGAGTGTTCTCGAAAGGACCATCAGACTTTGGACGAACAGGCATCACAAAACATCGCATCGAAACTGGATCGGCAAAACCCGTGAAGCTACCTGCTAGGAGAGTTCCAATGGCCAAACGAGAAGAAATGGACCACCTAATCCAGGATATGTGTGAAAGAGGCGTCATAGAACACTCGAGTAGTCCGTGGGCTGCCCCTATCGTCCTAGTAAAAAAGAAGGATGGCTCAACACGATTTTGCGTGGATTATAGACAACTAAACGAGGTAACAAAAAAAGATTCTTACCCTTTACCAAGGATGGATGACCTCTTCTCGACGCTTGCTGGGTCTAAATGGTTCTCCACCATGGATCTTCAGAGCGGCTATTGGCAGGTGGAAATGGACCCACGGGACAAGGAGAAAACAGCTTTCACCAACGGGAACGGACTGTGGCAATTCAATGTGATGCCATTCGGTCTTTGCAATGCTCCTGCGACGTTCGAAAGGGTAATGGACGAAGTGTTTCGAGGACTCTCTTGGAGGACAGTGCTTATCTATCTTGACGACATCATCGTTTATTCCCAGACATTCGAAGAACACGTGCAAAATCTGGAGGTAGTGTTGGGACGATTGAAAGCGGCAAACTTAAAACTAAGCCCAAGTAAGTGCCATTTCTTTAAAACAAGTGTTAACTACCTGGGTCATGTCGTCTCATCTAGCGGATTGAGTACGGATCCGAAGAAAATAGAAGCAGTTCAGCGGTGGCCGATCCCGAAGACCAAACGACAAGTCAGAGGATTTTTAGGTCTTTGTTCCTACTACAGAAGGTTTATTGAAGGGTTTTCAACTATTGCGAAGCCGCTGTCAGAGCTGACCGAAGAGAAACGGCGATTCAGTTGGAGTGAAGGCAGCGAGAAATCATTTCAAGACCTGAAAAATAAACTGACTTCAGCACCTATATTGGCATTTCCTATTTCAGACGCTCTTTTCATATTAGATACCGATGCATCCAACGTGGGCCTCGGGGCGGTTCTTAGCCAAAAGCAGGGAGATTCGGAGGTGGTCATCGAATACTTCAGCCGGACGTTAAATCGAGCAGAGCGGAATTATTGCGTAACTAGAAAGGAGTTGCTAGCAGTGGTTTTAGCTACACGTCACTTTCATCATTACCTTTTTGGTAGGCGGTTCTTATTACGCACGGATCATGCATCTATACGGTGGCTGTGTAATTTCAAAGAACCAGAAGGCCAAATGGCTAGATGGCTGGAGCGGCTACAACAATATGACTTCGAAATCCAGCACCGACCCGGTTCTCGACATGGTAACGCTGATGCCCTTTCTAGGAGACCATGCGGTGCGTGCAAGCATTGTTCCCAAGCTGATATAAGAGGAAAAGAGCAGTACGAACTTTTAAATATCGAAGTAGAAGATGATGACTTAGGTGAGAAGCAGCGCAAAGATCCGACTCTGGCGAAAGTGATTAAGTGGCTCGAGGAAGGACAACGACCAACCAAGGAGGACATCTTGCAGGAGAACCCAGAAACAAAAAGTTTTTGGACCATGTTTAAGCAGTTAAAGATATGTGCCGGAATTCTCACTCGTGTCTGGGAGGAAGATTCAGGAACGGAGAAACTCCTGCCAGTAATCCCAAAGAGGCTTATCCCGGACATACTTAAACAACTCCATGATAGCCCAAGTGGTGGGCATCTAGGGCAACGGAAAACCCTCAAAAAGCTTCAGGACAGGTACTTTTGGGTAGGACGAACGATGGATGTTATACTGTGGTGTCGGAACTGCTTGGTTTGCCAGGCCCGGAGGGGGCCAACACAGTTAACCAGAGGTAAACTAAAACCGAGCCGACCGGGACATCCTTGGGAGCGAATTGCAGTCGACGTCCTTGGACCACTCCCCCGCACGGAAACAGGAAACCGCTACATAATCGTCGTCATGGACTATTTTACTAAATGGCCCGAATGTTTCGCCGTTCCGAATCAAACAGCGGAGGTAGTCGTAAGTAAAATAATCCAAAATGTCTTCTGCAGGTTCGGAATCCCTTACTTCATCCATTCGGATCAAGGCAGAAATTTTGAATCGGAGGTTTTTCGAAAAACGATGGATATACTAGGGAGCCAGAAGACCCGGACGACTCCACTACGCCCCCAATCGGACGGAATGGTCGAACGATTTAACCGAACCCTCTTGGACTACCTAGCAAAGTTCACCAGCCCTCATCAAAGAGACTGGGATCTCTTCCTGCAACCGGCTTTGTTGGCCTATCGGGCAGCGGAACAAGAGTCAACAGGATTTTCCCCTGCCATGTTAAATTTTGGCCGCGAACTTAAACTGCCGACCGATTTGCTATATGGATTACCCCCTAGAACAGACCAGAATTTACCAGGCTATACATTGGAGCTGCGGAACCGAATGCTGGAGGTACACGAGGTAGCACGTGAAAATTTGCGCATTACGGCGGAGTCAATGAAAAACAGGTACGATTTAAAATGTAATGAACTTACCTTCAATGCAGGAGATAGCGTTTGGTTCTATAACCCTAAGAGACGTAAAGGACTTTGTCCCAAACTCCAGAGCAATTGGGAAGGGCCTGTCAAAGTAGTAAAGCAGCTCTCTGAGCTGGTTTACAGAATCCAAATACCCGGACAGCGAAAACAAAAGGTGATACACGTGAATCGCTTATCACCGTACATCACCTCCGAGAGAACTCAGCAGAGCCTTGAGTCCTAAGGAGGGGGCAATGTTGCGAAACGCTGGGAGGTGATCTAAACAAAAAAAAAATCGAATAAAAAAATTAAATTAAGTGAAAAGAGATTTTACGTTGCCTTGTGCTGCCCATGCTCCGATTGTTTATTAAATTTGACAACTTATTTAGAGGTGTTCGATTTTTGACCTGTCAAACTAATTCGGCCATTGCAGTATAACAGATATCGAGGTTGTCAGCAATATGGATCGTAAGGGGAAGTGGGATAACGCCATTAGAGCCAACATTTTGGAAAAAGACGTTGACCCAGTTGTAGCTCGTCGGAACTTTTCCAGGCTGAAGCGGCAAGTGGACGAACGGCGGACAGAAGGCGTTAGGAAGCGGAGAACCAGGAGAAGCGGTTCCGAAAAAAACTGGAGGAAGCGAACATCTTTTGGCATCGACGGAGAGTTCGTTTTCAACCACGGAAGAAGGCAAGTCGTCTAGCGCAACAGACCGCGAACTGGTACTCACATTATTGTAAGCCCTTCGTAATTTTAAGAGGAAGAAAAACTAATAAAAAAAAAAAAATCAACTTACCTCTCGGGAACCAGAAGTTGGAGTGTTTTCTTTCTTTTTAATTTCGGCATTTTTTTTCTCTGCGGAAGTTCTATTCATCCACAGGTTGATTCAATTTCGCAACAATATGTATGTATACCATTTCGTTTTCTCCTGGAGCCAAAACTATGCGGTTAAGAATACCGTTGTTGATTGCCAATAAATCTACATTTCTAGGAGCTAGTACTGTGCCCGTGAGTCGTGATACTGTGCCCGAAAATCTCAGTTATTAAGTCTCCATCACTCATACAGGCATTTGGAATATCAATAAACCCGTTTTCATCTTCCGCTTTCGTACCATTACCAATGCTTAAAACGTTTTCCCCGACCAATTTTTGTTGGTTCTTTCAATACGGATGTTGTGCAACAACTTGAAGATTTTAAAATACGCCCAAAGTTTTGAGCGGTTGATACACGAAGCCGTTAAGTCTTTTCTTGAGCCTCTTTTTACTGCGAGGAATTTGTTAAAATACACAGTAAACTATATCTCGGTGTTTTTCGTTAAGCGACGAATAAAGGTGTTCGCCGATTTGAAGGTGACTTTCAACGTCTATTTGCCACGTTCCTGTATACTATAAGAGATTGTAGTAGTTGAAACGAATTGTCACCGAAGAACCGATTGCCTCCGAAGAACCAACTGCAACTCCAGCACCGATTCGTACTTACATCGTTGAAGCAATTACCGACCGCACACCGACTGTTTGTCCCGCTATCCCAATTGCTACCGAAGCTCCGATTGGCACCGTCAACCGAACACCAAACTACGATATTATAAAAGCGACAGAAGCTGATGCGTTAGAGCTCGGGCTTTCCAATCTACGCCGACGCCACGAGATCCTACTACTTCATCAGGAAATAGAGCTTATGGAAAGGAATGCAAATCCAGGCGGCCAACAGGCAACCGTCGTACAACAGAGTCGCAGTATTCATTTTCATGACATCGAACATGCTATCATAAAGTTTAGTGGAAAAGACCGTACATGTAGGTAATGTGTATAACTTTTTCCGTCATTTGGAGGAGATCTGTCGGCAGGTGAATGCTGATGAATTGCTGAAGTTATTGACTCTGCGGAATTCATTGACAGTTGCTGCACGGCTGCTGCTTGGTCGTGGTGCTTTAACATACAGTGAAGCAAGCCTAATGAGCGAGTTTGCTACGTCAGTAAGTCGTCAAGAGGTATACCAAGCATTACGTTGCAGAATTGGAGTCAATTGCTTTACGGAGTGACGTCAGCGAGTTCGAATTGGTGGCTTTTATACAAAAGGGCCTACAGAATCGGGTTACCGACTTCATACTATTTGTCGGTGCGGAAAAGCTGTCAGATTTTAAGGATTCTGTTAACATATTTGAGCAAAGACGATCGATGAGAGGAGTTACAGAAGATGTCATTCGTCATACCAAACCCAAAATAATAGATGCAAAGCCGCAACTAACGCTGAAGACAAGTGAGGATGGAGTTCGCTGTTACAACTGTTCACGTATGGACCACATGAAGACTGAATGCCCTTACGAAGATCGACCACAAGGAGTATGTTTTGTATTAATTTGGTAAGTGTTGTCTTTAGGGATGCCTGAGGGGAGTTTAGTGGAATAACAACTATTTTGTCTCTTTTCGATACCGGCAGTCCGATTAACTTAATACGCAAGTCCATGGTTCCGTTGCCTGTGCGTGAAGTTAAAAATAAAACTGTATTTTGTAGACTCGGGAAAAGTCAAATATGGACCTATGGAAGATTAACTTGCAAAGTAACTTTTCGAGATCAAACTCATCCGATGACAGTTTTATTTGTGCCAGATGACACCATACCAGTGCCTTTACTTTTGGGGCAATGTTTTTTAATAAAATTTAGTATTCGTTTATGTTCAATAAAAAAGAAAGCAATCGATATACTTCCTTTTGATATCGAAAAAGTTAATTTATTAAAATTCAGACAAAAATAAAGAGTTGTGTTTCTGCTCACTCATTTCGAGCATTTCGGAAAAATTAGCTTTACCGACCATTGACTCATTACCGTCTGCATTGGTAGAAGAACCCGAAAAACCGAAGTTTACTTTAACTAAACCGAAAAATTGTAAGCATCATTGCGACAACGAAGCAATATCAGATCCTTTTCATGAAGAGTTGTCTAGAATAATGGCAATTGATGTTTCTCAGAATTTCGACGAGATAGATATTAATCCAGCCCTGAAAATTTAAAATATTAACCAAATAAGACGGGTTATGTTGAAAAACTATCTTCAATCGAATGTCGATGTTAGGCCTAGGAATTTACTATTCGGTTGAATTCAGATGTTCCCTTTCATTTCCCACCACGAAGACTGTCAATAGGCGAACGCACAACTCTACAAAAAATAACTAACGAACTCTTAGAAAAAGGAATAATAAGACCTAGTGAGTAACCATATGCTTCCCCCATCGTAATGGTTCTAAAGAAAACTAGGGAATATAGAATGTGCTTTGATTACGGGGTATTTAATAAAAATACTAACCGAGATAATTTTCCTTTACCGCTAATAGCATAATGCTTAGAATACTTACGAAAGAAGAGATATTTTCCACACTAGATTTGCGGAATGGATTCTTCCACGTGGGAGTAGCTAAAGATTCTGAAAAATACACCTCTTTCGTGACACAGGATGGACAATTTGAATACAACCGTATGCCTTTCGGCTTAAGGAACGCCCCATCAGTGTTCCAGCGCTATATTCATTGCGCTCTGCGAGATTTAATCGAATCAAAAAAAAAAATCGTTTACCTCGACGACATATCCGTGGCTACGGAAGATTTGGATTCACATATTGAGATTTAAACCGAAGTTCTAGAGAGATTAGCAAAGCTGGGGCTCGAATTAAACTTAAATGAATGGAAATTTGCTTATCAGACCGTGAATTATTTAGGGTACTCTGTGGATAAAGACGTTATACGATCAAACCGAACTCATATCCAAGCGTTGTCGGTATCCTATGACGACAAACTTCAAGCAGGTTAGATCATGTCTTGGGCTTTTCTCCTACTTCCGAAAGTTCGTTCCAAACTACGCGAACACAGCGCACACTCTACAGCGTTTGTTGAGGAGTGGGGTTAAATTTGAAATCGACGAGAATTGTAAACGCAGGTTCTACGAACTAAGAGACAAAATCATGTCACCCCCTGTTTTAGCCATTTATGACCCGGAAAAAGAAACTGAACTGCACACCGACGCGAGTAAGGTAGGATTCAGTGCTGTGTTACTGCAAAACAAGGAGATGGAAAATTTCATCCGGTATCATATTTCTTAAAGGCTGCCTCCCCAGGGGAATCGCGAATGCATAGCTTCGAATTAGAAACACTGGCCATTATACACGCACTAAATCGTTTCGACAGCTACTTAAGAGGAATCGTTTTTAAAATATTTACGACTACGACTGCAAAATTCAACACCATAGTGATGTAATAATGGCCCCGCCGATGCGTTAAGCCGATCCCGCGAAGCAGAAATTTCTGAATCCGAGGATTTACGGGCCAAAGTTTGAAGACGAATGGTCACCGCATGCTATGAAGGAGAGGATATCTCAACCGATGATAGTGGTTCCCCCGAAGGGAACGGCTCGGCCCACGAAGACGTGTCCATAGATGAGAGCATTTCCATTGAGATAGCTAACCCAAATGAAGCAAGCGACTCAGCTGATATTGAAATCCCGGATACAATACCGTGTAGTGTAGTTACCGTTGCCGATAAGCAAGAGTTGGAATTTTTGATATGGGTCACGCAAAATAGAGATGAGAAAATATTGCAATTAAGAGAGTTGGATACGAGTTACGGGATGGACTAATTTTTCGTAAATATAAGGCCGAAACTTTGCAGTTATATGTGCCAGCCGAAATGGAGAACAATGTTATACGATTAGTGCATGAAGAGATTCGTCATTTGGGTATAGAAAAGACATATGAACAAATAAAGAAAAATTACTGGTTTAAAGTGTTGCATACAATGTATTATGTGCTCCCCCAGCCCGAATAAATGAACATAACCTGTACAATATTCCCAAAAAGCCTGTTCCTCTCGACACCCACTTCCCTCAATACATTCGCAGAGAAAGCATGTATTAGTAGTTATTGAATCTTTTACTAAATTCGATATACTGTATGCCGTGAAGAATTATTTAAATTATTGAAAATTGGCGTGTCTCTGACGAAGCCTCGCTGTCGGACCATCAACACATCAGGTTCGACATTCAAGGCAAACTGTCACATGCTTCTAGTAGATATGATCCCAAGTCAACGGACTGGAATGTATATCGAGGACTTGTTCTCTCAAAATTGGATATGCTCGTTACACCTATCGAGTCCATAGGGGACCTAGATGAAGCAGCATACCAATTGAATGATGTGCTGCTTACTTCCTACCACGACAGCTGTATTCATAAAACCAGTTTGTGTAAACGAAAGGTTCCCTGGTGGAATGATCAGCTTGCCAAACTTAGGAAGCAAGTTAGAAAACTCTTCAACCATGCTAAACGCACGAAGAGCTGGGACGAATACAGGTCCGCTCTTACTGAATACAATCTAGAATTGAGGCGATCCAAACGTGCTACATGGAGAAAATGTTGCGAAAACATTGATGACTTGCCAGTAGCAGCACGAGTCCATAAGGCACTCGTTAAAGATCATGCTAACTGTGTCGGCTTAATAAAAAAAACCTGATGGCACTTACACGTCGGACCGTATGGACACTCTCAAAACCTTACTTGAGGTCCATTTTCCAGGTTCGTCCACCCATGTACAATACTTGTACTCGAACGTAGCTGACCATTGGGTTGGTATTGCTAATAGAGCAAATAGTTTATCCGGAAAAATTTTTAGTCCAGATATGGTTAAATGGGCGGTTAGCTCCTTTAAACCATTCAAAGCCCCCGGCGGTGACGGTCTCTTTCCAGCACTTTTGCAGAAAGTTATCGACCTCATCATGCCAGGTATCAAAGCTTTATTTAGAGCCAGCTACTATTGGGGATACATCCCGACTACCTGGAGACAGGTAAACGTGATCTTTATTCCCAAACCGGGCAATAGGCCCAGTAAGTCTAAGTAAGTTGTCTGTTCTCAAAACGATGGAGAGACTCATCGATGTTCACATTAGAGGTCGGTTAGATTTGTCTACCCCTCTGCACTCAAGTCAGTTTGCATATAGGAAGGGCAAATCCACAGAAGGGGCTCTTCACTACCTTGTGAAGAAGATTGAACGAACTCTTGGTTCTAAGGAAATAGCCCTATGTGCCTTCCTTGACATTGAGGGCGCTTTCGATAACACTGGCTACAGCTCAATAGAGAGAGCAATCAGTAGCAGAGGCATCGAAGATTCGACCAGCAAATGGATAAGAGCCATGCTTGAAAGTCGAATTATGACTTCCTCCTCGGGAGAAGTTTCTGTGTCTGTGACCGCAGCTAAGGAGTTCTCTCTCCCCTTCTATGGTCACTAGTCATAGATAACCTTCTAGTCGATCTTCACAGATTAGGCTATACCGCCATTGGTTATGCGGATGACTTGGCGATACTTATTAGTGGCAAGCACAGCGCAACCATCTCCAGCGTCATGCAAGGTGCTTTACTACATGTTTTAGAATGGTGTAGCAGAGAAGGACTATCCATCAATCCCTGCAAAACTGTTCTAGTGCCTTTTACTAGGAAAAGACTGGTCAATCTAGGACCTATCATTATCAAAGGCACTACTCTAGCTTATTCCAGTGAAGTCAAATATCTCGGGGTTATCCTCGACAAACGGCTCAACTGGAATTCTCATGTCAAGTTCGCCATCGAGCGTGCTAATAAGTCCATGTGGGCCTGCAGGCGCCTGTACGGCAGAACTTGCGGTCTAAATCCGAAAATGACACATTGGATGTATACAATGATGGTGAGGCCTATTATCACATACGCGGCCATCATCTGGTGGCCGAAAGTTCTTGAACGGACAACGGCAACTAAACTCCAGAAGTTACAAAGAGTTGCCTGTCTCGGCATCACAGGTGCTATGCGTACCTGCCCGACGGCAGCTTTAGAAGCAATCGTTGGGCTTTCACCCCTTCATATCTTCATTAGGAAGACAGCTGCTAGGTGTGCTATCAAGTTGCAGATAGAATACAAGTATAAATCAGGTGACCATGTGGGACATCTGAAGATTCTTGACTCAATCCCCAAAAGAGACATGTTTTGTACCATCCCTGACACCATGGTCAAGGAATACTGTTTCGGTAGGCTATTTGAGGTAGAAATATTAGATCGTGCAAATTGGTCTAATGGTGTTCCGGTATTAGACCCTAGAGGTCTAGTTTGGTTCACAGACGGATCGAAAATGGAATCTGGAGTTGGAGCTGGTGTCTTTGGACCCAACACCAAAGTCTCGATACCTATGGGAATGTGTCCCACGGTATTTCAGTCTGAACTCCATGCCATTGAAATCTGCGCTAGGTTAATTATATATATATATATTCAGACAGTCAGGCAGCACTCAAAGCGCTGTCATCCAATTTAGTGGACTCCATTTCAGTTAAAAACTGCTACGATGCACTGCAATCCCTGGCGAGACTAAACAAGGTAAAACTTGAATGGGTCCCTGGCCATCAAGGGATTGCAAGTAACGAGCTAACAGATGAACTAGCTAGGGCTCGCTCAGAATCTGCGTTCATAGGACCTGAACGTTACTGTGGCATTAACTGGTTATTCGCCACAGCGCTGATTAGTAACTGGGAACACAAGCTTCGTCTGGACCACTGGGAAAATGTCCCAGGGTTGAGACAATCCAAATTACTAATCAGACCCTACTTCTATAAGGATATACTTAACCTTAATAAGGAAAGTATCCGGAAGCTAGTGGGCTTTCTCACGGGCCATTGTGGCTTGAGATATCATCTTAACAAACTTAACCTGAGCTCAGAGACGGAATGTAGGTTCTGCTCGGAGGAGGACGAATCATCCGAACACATTCTCTGCAATTGCCCAGCATAACAGTGGTTAAGGAGACGTATTTTCTATAAAGAAATATGTACGCCAGCGGAAATGAAAAACTCAGCTACTAAGGACCTACTATCCCTCATTAGGGAGGTAGACGGTCTCTTAGACTAAGAACACCCTTATGATACAATAGATCTTCTAGGTCGCAGTGTCTGCCATATGGGCAAGGGTTATATCAAAAAAAAAAATGCCGAGAAGTCAACCAGCACGAAAGATGTTGTCGCATGCTTAGACAAATACATATTTTATTAGCTACAGAAGACCTCGACGCATTATTAGTAACCGGGGCTCATGTTTCACTTCGTTGGTTTTTAGTTCGTATTTGTTGGAAAAGAATGTTCAGCATGTCAAAATCGCAGTCACATCCGCTCCGGCAAAGGGGCAGGTAGAGAGGGTGAACCGGGTTCTATGTTTAGCAAGATAAGTAATCCGATTAATCATGCAAACTGGTCAAGGATGTTTACAGAGATAAAATTTGCAACGAATAACACAATCCATTGCAGAACGAAAGAAACACCGAGCAGACTGCTCTTTGGAGTCGAACAACGAGGGGAAGTGGTAGACAGATTAACAGACTATTTGCAGCAAAAGCAACCCAACGGAGTGTCGAGAAACTTGGAGGAGATCCGAATGGATGCATCCGCTGCTATACAAAAGTCACAAGATACTAATTTAACATACTTTTTAGAGAGAAGTAAGCCAGCAAGAACATATTTAAAATGAGACTATCTAGTCATTCGACATTTTGATATTTGTAGTAGCTGAAACGAATTTAACGATTGTAGTATATCACTAAATTAAGAAGATTTGGTACACCTGTATATGCCGAATGCTGAACTGTCAAAGAAATCAGATACATAGATAAAATAAAGCGTGTAAAAAGGCGGTCGTCATGATTTTGAAATCCGGCAGCATCCGTGTATATTTCAAGGAAAAAAGGTATTAAAATATACAATTTTTTAATTTTCCCAAAACTTGGCAGGCCTTGTTATTCTACATATATGTCAGATATTAAATTTGAACAAAACCGACTGAGAAATAGATGAAAAGGATGTATGCATATAAAATATAGTCGCTTATACTCTTACTCAATGCAGTACTGTTTTCAATTTTTAGTTTTGACATTGGTATTGGTGAAGTGAATAAAAAAGGCAATTAGGCATGTGTTATAGTAGAAACACATTGACACAGCAACACCACAGAGCAACTTTGACAGTCGTCGAGGAAAAACAGCCAACGTGATGTGAAACACATTAGCACAGCACAACAGCACACAGCGAAAAAGTTAAACCAAAGTGAAATAAAAAAATTAAAATGATTGTGCCGTACGACTTTATGCAAAAATTTTGCTTAGTAAGCTTTGCATTGACCTATGTCGTACTCTCGAGTAGTTTACTTAATAATAGCTAGTAAAAACATTTTCGATTACTGTTTCCTGCATTTCATTGCACTTCTTTGAAACAAATAACAAAACAAATTCTTTTGTTTATATTTGAGGTGACAAATATAAAATATTTTCAGGTTGGGAGGTCTGAAAAATTGCGTCGCAAGGTGGGTTGCATTTGAACAGCAACAGCGAACTTAGAACTTAAGTCTAAAGTTGAAGTTGCTGTTGTTGTGCTAATTTCTTCTGTTCCATTGAAATGCATTGGTTCTAAAATTTTCGCTGTGGCTGTCAAAGTTGCTGTTGCTGTGTCAATGTGTTTCTACTATTAGATATGGGATATGGACGTGGAAGGTTGGTGTTGGTCTCACTCTCAGCCTTATGAGCGATTGATCGATGCGCTATTAAATTGAACACGTACATGTTAATAGAATGAGCGTTACTGCTTTATAATATAGTATGATAGTTGTATATTGTTTGATTCTGTCAGTTCTGTCAGTTCAAAGTCGTCGAAATTTGGGGTCCCAGTTATTACCTTTAGAGGGGTGCATAGAGAGATTAAATTTCTTGCGTGCCTATGATACATACATGTTTAGAATATTAGGGAGTGTCTCCTAATGTCTGGCGTTCATTTCAAAAATTTTCCTCCTGTGTTTTTGCAGGAAAAGTCAAACATGTTGATCATCTCGTCCCTCATTTCGGAGTACCGAGTCAGGTTAGTTGTGTCTAAGGTTGCCATGATCCTGCCAAAGGATGACGCCCTCGATTGGACTGTAATCCGGATGAGTGTAGTCTATCAGATTTGCGATCACTGTTGTCATGGTTGGTTGAAAGCAGCGTAGTCAAAATTTTGAAAAGTGTTTTGTTTCCCTTAAAAAATGTTAAAATAATTCTTACAGATAAGAAAATGAGAATGTTTTCTACTCTATTCTGTTCTATTATACCCTATGTCTCCATCGTTGGGGTCTGCGCTTAAGTGTGCGATCGGCCTTGAGTTGAAGATGGCCTCTACCTCGACCAACACGGTTGACAGCTCCTCTGCTGTAAGTAAAGCACTCCCCGCTGTGCGGTGGAGCAACGTCTTGCTGCGGCTTCCAACAAACCCCTGAAATGTGGAGCCCTTGGTGGTATGAAGGCCAGACTGAACCCTTCCTCTACTGCGTATTGAAGAACTGCTCCTTTCCCTCGCTCAAACTGCTCGCGAACTTCCTGCAACTGGGCTCCCACGAAGTTGGTCCTGTTGTCGCAAAGTTGCGTCTTCGGAATCCCTCGCCGACTGAAGAACCTTTTAAGGGCGAGAAAGACTAATCGCTTATTAAAGATGTACAGCATTGGAGGTAAAACAAACAAGAACAGCTATGAACATTTTGTATGGTGCTAGGAAATAACTTCACGGGCAATAACTTTATATGGGAAATAACTTCACCTCAAGTAGGAAATAAATGCACTTTTATGATGTGAAGTTATTTTTCACTCAAAGTGCTTAGATAGCGCCAAGGTCGAGCAGGGAATAACAAAAAAGCTATGTAGAATGCTCAACACACGAAACATCAACTCCGTCCTTGGAAATAGCTCTATCAGGAATTCGGTAACCAGAGGAACTCGCCAGGGACGAGTCTTATCCCCTTTATTATGGGTATTGGTTATCGATAAGATTTTGAGGAAACTACACGCAGTGTGTATAGGGGTCACCGCATACGCTGATGATATCGTGATCATAATTCTGGGTAAAATTCCAAACATTCTGACATTAATGGAAGTCGTTCTGACAACTCTTAGTCGTTGGGCAAGAAATTGCGGACTTAATGTCAATCCATCCAAAATGGAACTGGTTCTCTTTACTAGAAAACACAAGATACCACACTTCAAATGGCCAAAACTTTCGAGCAACGCAAAATATCTTGGTATAATTCTAAACAGGAAGCTAAACTGGAATTTAATCAATCTTACTTACTTACTTACTTACCAAGCGAGCTCTCAATCCATTCAGACGAGTTTTTTAAGCGTGGTATTATCTGACATTAAAGCACCGGTAATTTGTTTTTCTTTCTGAGGAAAGTACAGTTGTTATTAATCTTTGAGTAAGCACAAAGCTTACTTTGCATAAGTGAACGACGAAAGGAAATCTTCTTTGGTTATAAATTTTATTCAATTGTAAAACGAAATCCCCTCCAAGGTTTAAAAAAAAAAACTTATCCATAAAGTTTTATCAATAACTCCCGCCGATATGGCAGTTAACTCCTCCAATCGATTTAATGGCTTGAATCCAAACGATCCAATGCATGCTGATCACGCGGTGAAAAGAAAAAAAAACAACAAAGGAAATAATGTTCCATGTGATCAGTGGCCAATGTTAACTATTCCTTCACAAACTGCTGTCGATTTTTCGCGATTCCTCATCATATACAACTCTCCGGTCGATAATGACAAAACACCTGTTGCAAACCGTAACTCTATCATCATAGGCAAAGGCATTGACGAGGTGTCCACACAGTACAAAGATGTTAAGGCACTTAGGAATGGAGACCTCCTCATACAGGTAAATAATAAAGAAATTGCTGAAAGGTTTGTAAGGTGTAAATCGTAAGGTCAAATCCCAGTCGAAATTAAGTACCATCCTTCAGTGAATTCATGTCAAGGTCGCATATTCTCATTCAACATCATCTCTTTAGAAGAAAATTATATTTTGGACTCCTTAAAGAAATTCAAAGTTACCGAAGTCAAAAAACTGCTCAAAAATGATGTCGGAACACTGAAACCAACAGGGGTCGCCATCATAACATTCGACGCACCTGAACCACCTATGGAGACTAAATTGGGATGGCAGATTTTGGAAGTGGATCCATACTACCCTAATCCAATGTCTTGCAGGACATGCCAACGAACTGGACACACAAAAAATCATTGCAAGGAAACAGCCACCATCTGTGACAACTGCGCTGAAGTCTCACCCCATCTGGAGGAATGCAAGAGAACATACTGCGTGAATTGTATGACCGATGAGCACTCCTCGAAAGACCGGAATTGCCCGACGTTCTTGAAAGAAAAAACCATAATGATAACTAAAACCAAAAACGCTGCACTGTCAAAGAAGCCAGAGAAGAATACAAAAAGTCTGGTCACCTGTACGCACCCAAAAGCAAGGGAACCAAGAAAACCCTTTGCAGAAGTTTTAAAGGAAATGATTTCCCAAAATCCTCCAGTTGTCAAACAGCCTACACTTGTCACAAAAGTTTCACAGAATATTATACAACTTCCAAATACTTCCACAACAGCACAACAAAACAACAAACCTTACAGGCACAATAACGATATTACACCCCAATCTTTGCAACCTAACACCATTGTCTTACAGAAGACAATGCAATTAGATCCTAACGATCAATCTGATTCAAATTCACTACTCACCTCAATCACATCTAACAGCAGTTCACCTCATTCATTACCATATCTTATTCCTGAATCAGAAACGCAATCAAGTAGCCTTTCTAAAACCTATACTGAAAACATTTCAACTCTTACATCTTTATCTGAGGCCGGCAAGAGATTGCAGGCAACAGAAAAACTCCCACAATCAAATCATCTTCAACCAAAATCAAACCTACAATAAACACACCATTAAAACATAAATATATATAAAAAATATGACAAAATAAAAAGATTAACATAAAAATCCTCCAATGGAATATCCAAGGATTTTTCAATAACCTTCCTAACCTGGATATCCTTATCCAAGAATGTGCACCCACGATTATGGCACTTCAAGAAAGTTTTAGTACATAATGCACCTACTCGATACAAAAATTATATAGCTTATTTTAACAACAAGCCACATAACCGCAACAAAGATGGCACTGCTGTATTAATAAAATCAGATATTCCACATACTTATACTTGCTCACCAACCGGATATCTTACTCAGACGCTGAAAATCAACCTACCTCAACCCATAACATTGCAAAACATTTACAGGCAATCAGATCTTTTTGTGTCCCAACAAGAGTATCTAAACTTGGCTGCAAATCGTCTCTCACACAGCATTGTGTTGGGAGACTTTAATGCCAACAACTCCCTCTGGGGTACTCCGCATACAACCAGTGCTGGAACAGTCATAGCAGACTGGCTACAGAATTCAGATCTTGTGCTGCTAAACAATGGATCACCCACGCTATTTTCATCCAGAAATGCATTCACTGTAGTAGACCTGTCACTTACCTCTCCTGCAATTGCATGAGGGGCTAGTTGGAAAACTCACGCCTGCCTACTAGGCAGTGACCATTTTCCCATTTTTCTTGAGACGTCTGTGCCGTTCGCCTTTCATAAGATGTTTCATCCTCGGTTCGTGGAAGCTAAGGCCAACTGGACCAAATTTTCCAAGAAAGCCCAGCAGGTAAATAATCATATCCCAATTTCCCAGAATATTAATAAAGAAGCTGCTAATTTGAGAAAAATAATTAGACAAGCTGCGGCCTCATCGATTCCTATAACACACCCACCCTTTAAGCCCATGCAACCTATTTGGTTTACCTCAGAGTTAAAAATTTTGACCAAAGACAAAAGAAAGGCATGGTTAACTTTTAAAAGACATCCAAGCATCGAAAACGCTATTGTGTATCGTCTCATAGCTGCAGCAATAAAGCGAAGGGTTCGCGTGGCCAAAACCGATGCATGGGCACAGTTCTTAGCATCTCTTAGTCCCTCTATGGAATCTAGAACCGTTTGGAGTAAAGTTAAAGCTGTAAATGGAAATCATTCACAGCGGGGAATAACCGCTATTAGTCATAACTTTAACACCATTATCGACCCCTCAGAAATAGCACAACTCTTCGCGAACAATTGGACGAGTTACAGCTCCGACAGAAATTTCTCCCACAAGTTTCTAGAAAAGAAACACTCGTTCCAAATCGACTCCCTTCCCCCCAACATACACACCTCTTCCGAAATTATTTCACCAATTACTCTTGCAGAAATCATGGAGTCCCTCAGAGTAACTAAAGGATCCACACCTGGTTCAGACAAAATAACATTCAAAATGATTAAGCAACTACCATTAGAAACGATGATAAGATTGATCAACCTGTACAATAGTATATTAGAAACAGGAGTATTTTCCCACGAATGGAAGAAAGCTCATTTGGTCCCTATACACAAACACAATAATGATCAACGTTCCCTCGACAGCTTTCGTCCGATCTCTCTCCTTTCCGTCCTGTCCAAATTATTGGAGAAAATAATAGGGAACAGGTTGAAATGGACATTAGAAAAACATCCAAACCATGGCCAACATGGTTTTAGACAGGGAAGAGGCACACAAACATTTCTGCACATGCCTGACCAAGCAGTGCATGCAGAGTTGGCTTCGCGAAAATATTCTGTCCTCTTGTCCATGGACTTGGAGAAGGCATTCGAGAGAGTTACTGCCTTTGGCGTCATAAAACAACTTCCTCAGTGGGGAATCAACAAAATCTTAGGAGTAATCAACTCTTTTATGTCGAACAGGGTTTTCATTGTGAGGGTCAATGGACACTATTCATTATCCACTTTTATAGATAACGGAGTTCTTCAGGGCTCACCAATATCTACAGCACTATATAATGCCTATGTTAACTCACTGCTCATGGACATCGAGTCAGACAACGCACACATTAAGACAATTCTGACGTATGCAGACAACATATTTTTATTAGCGTCCGGGAAGCCAAACGAGGTTATCGATGCACTAGAGCAAACTTTACTTAAGGCACTAAAGTGGTGTGATAATTCAGGAGCGAAGTTACCTGTTAGCAAAATGGAAGCATTGCATGTACATATGTCGTAAACACAATTGCCCCAACACACAAATAAAAATTGGGGATGTCATCCTCCCTCTTTTGGACAAAGCTAAAATCTTGGGACTGACCTGCACTAAATCCTGGAAGTGGAATGTATGTACATGCGAAAGTGGTAACAGAGAAATTAGGAAAAATTCCAAATTTAATGAAAATAATCTGCAATAAACAGAAAGGACCGCAACACAGCTATCAATATAGCGCAAGTACCCATTAGGGGAGCTACTCAATATGGGCTCACTATATATTCACACTGGATAAAAGGATGTGTTAAATTCGAAATACTGAATTAGTTTACGCAGCATAATAAATAGCATTGCAAGATTCGAATAAGGTTCATTGTCACCTGAGTTCAAGTACATTAAAATTTATATGTTGCATTTTTGGATTAATCATTGTTTGTTTTTTTGCTCTCTTTTTATGTTCGCATCCGTTGAAATATGAGCATAACATGTGCATTGTTTATTGATAAACTAAAGCCACCTTACCGCTGGTGGGGGGTGGTTATAGTTAACAAATGAAACACTTTGCTATTGGACTTGTCGTATTCAAATCCACCTTCAATTTTTATTCAACCTCCTTTTATACAAAATATTTACAATATAAACTATGCTGACATGCATATATTGTATTACTAAACTTAAAATACGTGGGAACTGCTGCTGACTCGGCGGCGCTGACCAAACCTGATATTGACGCAAAATTCTGTACAATTTCCCGCGGTGTTTGTTTCCAATTATGTAGGTGCATATGTACGCAATTGTACATTCTGCCGGGCCGAACTGACTTATATGTTGAAGTCCGATGTTGTGAACCGCCTTGTAGCAGGTACTGGGGCCTGTGGTGCCAATATGGTTCTTCTCCTTTTGCGCTGCCACACTATATATGCTACGATGGTGATGAATAATCAGGCAATCAGGCTGTAGGAAATGCTGTAGTGCACGTGGTGAACCATTGAATCAACTGGCAGTTCGTCGTTATTTTTGAGATCTGCTATCCGTTTGTTTACTCCTCATTGTTGCTCTCGAGACTGTGATGTGAAATGACCAATGGTTTCGAAACATTTCTTGGGTTGTCTGATAATATTTCCGAGATATTTGTAGCAGGAATGAAGGCTTCGTTAAGTGTGCTGGACATACTGTCGTAAGCTGTTATGCTCATCGTGTCCTGTTTGAGGATGCAGTTTGACTCTAATGTTAAAATACCATCGTCTTGTAGCGATACTTCTAGGATCCGTCTTCCGCAGATTATGTTAAAGGTGTACTTCCTGTCCAAAACGTATATCCAACTATTGGCGTTATTTAGCTGGATCCACACAGGAGATAGGCTTATGCTTCGTAGCTTGCAGAAGTTTGATAAGTTCGTGGTGTGGGTGAGTAGGTCCATTTCACATCTGCTGACGTTGGATTGGCGATTAAACATGGGATGTTGTTGTTGGCATAAGTATCTGTCGTTGCTTTTTGTACAATTGCTGAGCTCCTCCCTTGTCATTCTGTAGTATGACTCTCTCAGTAGGTTAACTATTAAGTAGTCTAATGACGGTTCAATGAAGACAAATTCATTTCTATGGGGTGTTGGTACTGGTATGACCTTAAACATTTCATAGTCTTCTGACTTGATTAGTGGAAGTCTTATGTCGAATATGATGTTCTGCTGGGTTATTCGGGCCCTGGCTGTTAGCAGCCTGTAAAGTGCTAGCAAATTCGAATTCATTCGGTCTTCTGCGTCAGACAGCTGTGGGGGTAGGTGCTTTCTTATCAACTCCAGCTGTGCGCGGAGTTGGTCTGGCGTTATTATAAGCGGATTAACTTTAGCGTGATGAAGATCCGTTAAAACGTCCAATAACGAATTTTGAACCTGTTGATAATTTACCATTGCTAAAGTGGTATAAGTTGACATAGCTATAAACCTCTGTTCTGCCGCCGTCTGGTTGCTGGTTTTCGTTACAAAGCTTTTCAAGTTTTCTAGGTTGTCATGAAATACTTGGAGTTGCGCAGTCACAGCTTGCGTATTTTTCTGCAAGATGTTGCTAGTTGATTCTGCGATTGATGTTTGATTCTTTATCAGCGTAAGTAGATGGTTCTCATTCAATCGTGCTTGTTGAATCTGCTGCTCGTAATGCTCCGCATACGACTCGTCTAAAACCCCAAACAGCTTGTTCGCAACGGTTCCAACGAAGTCAAACGGTGATCGCTTCACCCTAGTCGCTGGCTCCCTTCCGGCTTCTTGTTTTAATAGGAGGTCGTTGTTGTTTTTTATAATTGTCGGTTGGTGGTTGAATTGTTGAATTATGTGGTGTGTCAGTGTATCAGCAACTTTCATTTTGCAGAATTCGTTCATTTCGTTAATCTATTTTTTGAATCCTGAAAGTTCCCGCCAGTAGTTGGTCAGATCATAATATGCGATTATCTTCCAGTCATTAATGATTAGGTTTATGTTCCCAATTTTTTCAAAGTAGATCCCCGGGCGATTTCTAAATGGTGTAACTTTGAAACCTTCAGGTGCTGCATCTAATGCCGTGGCGCACCTTCTGCCTAATGCTATTATCACCAACATTGTGTACAGGAATCGTAACCATGGTCCTTTCATCAGCCTTCTCTTCTTTCCTTGAGTGTTGCTCTGAATTTCGTCTGGCAGTTTTACCGGTCGACCTTGGTTTACTGCCTCCGACCTTAGAAATGTTGACAAGCAGGTAGTTGTGGTAAGTTGATCTGTCCGCTTCCCTTTGTTCTTCGTTTTCGCTTATTGGGAGTAGACAGATCTTAGTGACTGGCCTTTTGTATATCTTATTCCTTGCTTTGATGGTTACTACACGCACCAGACCATCTTCTCCGGCATGCGTCTCTATTACTTTTCCAAACATCCATCTTGTGGGAGGAAGTTGTTCGTCTTTCACCAAAACAATGTTGCCAACCTAAAGATTTTCATTCCTTGTTGTCCATTTCGGACGTTGTTGTAGTGTCGTTAGATATTCTGAACTCCATCTTTTCCAGAAATTTTGTTGCAATCGTTCTATCAGCTGCCATCGCGTCAATAAACCTTCTTTTTCATTTAGTCTATGCCTTTCCGGGGGTGCCAGTAAGGTTGTTCCTATCAAGAAATGACCTGGCGTCAAGACATCTATTTCAGGATCGTTTGAAATTGGACAAAGAGGTCTTGAGTTTAGGTATGCTTCGATCTGACTTAATAGCGTAGACATCTCTTCGTATGTCAACTTGTGCTCCCCAATGGTTCGTTTGAGATGGTGTTTAACTGACTTCACTCTGGCCTCCCATAGCCCACCAAAGTGGGGTGCCGCTGGGGGTATGAAATGCCATCCCGTATGGTAGGTTGTTAGTGCCTCGCATATTTCATCGTTGTACTCTCTCGCCTCCCTTGCATTTAGCTGAAGAATTTTGTTTGCAGCGACGAAATTCGTACCGTTGTCACTGTATAGGTGCCCCACGTAGCCTCTCCTGGCGCACAATCTCTTAAATGCTGCTATGAAGGTATTTGCTGTTAAGTCGCTAACAACGTGAACTGCTTTTGTTGCCAAGCATATATATATGTACTACCATATATCCCTTATATGACTTATTTCCCCTTCCTTTCGTCGTCCTGATGTCTATAGGTCCTGCATAGTCGACTCCTGTATGCAAAAATGGCCTAGCTTTGGACACTCTTGATTGTGGCACATTTCCCATCATTTGAGTTCTCGTTGACGTTCTGTGTCGAAAACACGTGGTACATCTACGGACTCGTTGTTTGACTGCACTTAGACCACTCAGAATCCAGTATCGTTGTCGTAGATGTGCATGGGTAAGAGAGTAGCCTCCATGTAAAGTGGTTTTGTGAGTCTCGTCGAATAACATGGTGGTCAAATACCCGGAATGTGGGATGATTATGGGATGTTTCTGCGAGCATAACAGTTCTGCTTTTGCCAATCGTCCTCCTACGATGGGGGTGGCAATGGTGTAGTGGTAGCGTCATCGTTTGTCGAGCTGATGGTTCACAGTTCAATCCCTGATGTCAGCAAGCATTATATGATAAGATGCAGTCGAATCAATTGCGAAAGCTTATGAGAAAACTACTGCGAAGGCATAACACTGGCAGTAGGTTTGTCATATGGCTGGAGAAATTGTTCCGTCTGTTGATGATTGATATGCTTATGACATCAGGTTGACCGGGAAAAAATACTGTGAATCAGAAGCGAAGACAAAACAAATAAATGACATCAATCAACCTGCCCATTTATCTGGACACCCACCCCTGGAGCTAATATGTGAAACCTAATACATCTGAGTTTCAAACCACTACACCAATCTCTTTCTCTCTCTCTCTATCTTCCTTTCAACGCCCGCACTGTGTATACACATTAAAAGGGTATTCATAACCCCTTGAGTGCGGGTAAATTATGAAAAAATAAATCACCTCGTTCTCATCCAGGAAAGGGTTAAGGCACCGAAGTTTACTCTTCCTGTCAATTTCCCTCTCTCTCTTCAAGTTGTCGGCTTCATTCTTGAACGTTGTCCGCTGCACATGTCGAATGACTACGGTCGCAGCGCTTTCAATTTCTTGACATGTGATTCGTCCCCGCAGTTTATTGTCTTTTAATGATCGTGAGTTGTGCACAAATCGTTTACAAAAAGCGAGTATTCTTGTTATTCGTCTAATTGTGCTATACTCCGACAGCAATCTTCCTACAACATCTGGTTCCACTGTTGAAGTAAAGGTGTTTGTGTGTAGTTTCTTAACTTCCTCATTGGTGCTGTGAGGTGTGGAGTCAGTGTAGTTCACCTTTGCCTGCGCTAGCCATGTTGGACCTGCCCACCAAATTGAGTGTGCGTTGAGTTCTGAAGGCCATAGTTCTCTAGACGCACAATCCGCTGGATTGTCCTTACCGTTTACATGGTGCCATTTGTCTGAGCTTACTAGTTTAATTATTATCGTTACTCTGGCTGCTACGTAGTTTTTCCATTTGTTAGGGTTTCCAGTGATCCATGCTAAGGTTATTGATGAGTCTGTCCATGCATGTGTTTCCAGATCCTTTATGTCTACTTTTGCCTTGGTTTTTTGAAGCAATTTTGCTAGTAGTACTGCTCCGCAAAGTTCGAGTTTCGGTATTGATATCTTTTTTATTGGTGCCACCTTTGTCTTAGCACATAGTAATCTTGTGATAATATGTCCGAGCTTAATGTACTCCCTCATGAATTGTACGTAGTCCTCATGGAGTTTGCTATTTCGCGTACATTTTTTCTCCATCTGAAGAAATCGAGCTAACGCCGTCTTTTGACTCGCCCAAATTGCCTGCGTCTTCTTTGAACGGTAGTCGAACTATGTATCTTCCACCTTCGTCCCTCTTGTGTGTTTCCCTGAATATTTCTTCGCACCGAGCTTCTTCTGCCCTGTGAGCTCTTTCTTCTTGTACTTCTTCCATTTCCCAAAATGTTTTAAGTTGATCGTTTAGCTCTGTGTTGTATATTTAACAAACTGTTGTTTTGTTTGCCTTGGAGCGATGTTGAATATTTCCATATAGTATCCAACCTAATTGGGTGTTTTGAGCGACTGGGGTGCCGTGGTTGCCTTTAATCACCCCTTCAAGAATTATGTCCTGGAAAACATCCGCACCTATCAGCATATCTACGGCCGCTTTCTTGTTGTATGATGGATCCGCCAAAGGTAAATGTTTGATATGATCCCAATCATTGGTTGTAAACGATTCTTCCGGTAGTACCCTTGTTAGCTTGTTTAGTACCAGGAATTCTCTCCATAGTTGAAATTCTGATGGGTATATGGACTGAATTTGTAGGTCAACCTTACTGTTTGCCGTTCCTGCATGCGTTGCTCCAAGGTCAGTAATAGAAGCATTTGCTCTTTTCCGTTGTAGTTGCAGTCTTTGTACTGCATCTTCGGTGATGAAGGAGGACTGAGAGCCCTGGTCGATTAGGGCTCGAAGGAAGTAATCACAACCCTTCCAATTGGTTTTCACCACTGCTGTTGCTAATAATGTTTTACTACGCTGTTTATTAGCAGAAAAGTTCGTTTGCTGCTTTTGAGGTTGCCTATCTACGTGGTAATTGTGGAGTAGTGTGTGGTGACTTTGGTGACATATTTGGCAAGTCTTGCCCGACGGACATCTTGATGTTTCATGATTTGGTTTGAAACAATTTTTAAGCAGTTTTTCTTTTTGGACAACCTCCTTCCTTTGTGTGACAGGCATCTGGATAAATTTACTGCAGGTGTGTAGCCAATGAGCGCCATTGCATGCTTTGCAAAACGGAGTTACAGTTGCGTAGAAGGTTTTGAAAAATCCCTGCCTATTGTTAAATGGTCTTTTTTCTCTTGGACTGTCCACCTTATTCTTCTTTTCTTCTAAATTGTCCAGGGCGTGAAATTTGTTCTCCAGAAACTTAAAAAAGTTGTTCAAAGGCTGCAGATCTTTCGGTTTTTCAAAGACTGTTCATACGCCTTTCTCGTTTCGTTGTCCAGTTTTTGCGAGATAATATACAGTATTATAGGATCACAGCTCTCCGTGTCAATGTTCAGTCCCCTTAATGCATTGACACATTCCATCGATGTATCGTGTAGTCTTTTTAAATTTTCTGCAGATTCGACTTGGCACTCCCTTTGGTTAATCAATGCCTGAATTTGCGCATTCACTAACATTCGCGTGTTTTCGTATCTGTTTACCAAAGCTTCCCTTGCCGTCTCCTGTACCCTGATGTTGAGGGTGTATTTATTGGCATAGCTGTATCCGAGTTGCCAACTAATTCTGCTGCTCTTGGTACGGGGTTCACTCTCTGGGCCTTAAATTCTTCTTCCAATATCTCCCTAATTTGTTTCGTAGTGTCGTCATCGTTAGTTCTACTTGCTTGTAGAAGTTGGCTTCGATGTATGGATGCCTTTCGCTGAACTGCTCATGCCTTCGTATTTGTTTATCTCCGTTTTCAAACTCCTTCCAGTGGTGGTCAAGGTCATCTAATCGTTCCTTGACGAATTCCTTCGTTCGCCTTACCTTGGGTTCTTTCGTATACTTTTCGGATATTTTCTTTATCCATTCAGCCCTCTCCCGCTGTTGTTGAGCCAAACCGTCTACACTCGTCATTGTTATCTTCTCCTATCTCGTCCCGTATTTTCACTATTAACTTTTAAAACTTCTTCGATTCTCTTAGTCGTAGTTCAGTAACTCGAAGGACCAACTATGTTAATTGATAAACTAAGCCCACCTTACCGCTGGTGGGGGGTGGTTATAGTTAACAAATGAAACACTTTACTATTGGAGTTGTCGTATTCAAATCCACCTTCAATTTTTATTCTACCTCCTTTTATACAAAATATTTACAGTATAAATTATGCTGATATGCATATATTGTATTACAAAACTTTAAATACGTGGGAACTGCTGCTGACTCGGCGGCGCAGACCAAACCTGATATTGACGCAAAATTCTGTACAATTTCCCGCGGTGTTTGTTTCCAATTATATAGGTGCATACATTCATACATGCATTCAGTAGCTCTTTATAATTAATAAGATATGTCAATTAAGCATTATTGAATTTATTAGATATGTCAATTAAGCATTATTTCGAGTATAAGTATTGAATAAATTTTGGTATAAATAGGGTAGATTGAAGTTGTATTCAAACAGTTAACCAAGACTTTTATTTGCCTCAAGTGAGTCTGTTTGAGAGACTGTTCGAACCCTTTAGTATAATCGATACAAGAATCGAATTGTACATTCAACTAAGTCTAGGTTTATGCACCTAAGACATTTACTTCAGTTTGGGTAAAAGAACCCAATCTTTAACAGTATGTGACCAGCAAGTACAAATAAAAATCAACGCTGTACTACGTGCTGCAATTCGGGCACTACCATCTACACCCATCGACGCTTTGTTTTTTGTTTGGTGCGTACACTGGGCCATAGCACAGTGGAATTCTCAGATGACGTACATTTGGTTCAAGAACACTTTGGCGTTTGGGCGTAAAACTGGGCCATAACACAGTTCTTCCTAAATTGGAACGCCGGTTATTAGGATTTTCGTAAGACTACTTCGTTGGAATTGGATCAAGACATCAGGATGGACTTGCATACCATAACCAAGGAGCAGAGTGAGGTGGGACAGAATATCTGCAAATTATGGAGGAATTTTAAGAAGGACTCCCCAGACCGCGAAACAATTACCTACTTGAACGACCGATTGCATCAATTAGATTCACTTTGGAAGGAGTTCGATGCAACGGATTCCAAGATTAGGGAGACTGAGGAGATAGACCTTAGTCATCCGTACTTCAGCAATTATTATTATGAAGAGATCAAAAAAATAAGAGAATCATTC
Organism: Blera fallax; assembly: GCA_946965025.1. NCBI lineage: Eukaryota > Metazoa > Arthropoda > Insecta > Diptera > Syrphidae > Blera > Blera fallax. Next base: position 24,561,974 of record OX337247.1, on the reverse strand, counting down.
TATGGCGAGATCAAGGAGAAACTAGATATTGTACTGGCTGCACCAGCAGGCGGTGCGACACTTGGTGATGGAGTTGAGACGGGTTCGAAGGGAGCGATTCCAAAATCCAGCCAGAAGCAAACTGAGATTCCAAAACAGAAAACAGAATACACTCAACAACCAGAACAAGCGCTCATCAGTTCCTTAAGGCAACGATACAAATTGATTTTGGGGATCATAAAAGGCTCGATGGAAAGGACTGCATTACAGCAAAATAAGGGCAACGCATTTTGCCAAATCAAAATTCGTACATGGGAGCAAAATTGGGATAACTTAGCGGCCATGTATAGACAAATGGAAAATAACTTAACTCAAGACGACATTGAAGAATATTTCGAGCTGCAAGACCAAATTGCAGAATTATTACAGCATCTCTATGGAACTATAGAATCGACATCATTGGCACGTGGGTTAGAGACACCTCCAACATCTATGAAATTACCCAAGGTAGACTTGCCGAAATTCGACGGCAATTACCTTAAATGGCAGCAGTTTTCGGATCTCTATAAGGAGATGATCCATAAACAAAATACATCTGATGGACAAAAAATATCGTTCCTTAAAGCAAGCCTAACAGGAGAGGCTGCAAAACTCATACACCACCTATCGGTATCAGGATCAAATTACGCCTCAGCGTGGAAGATATTGACCGAGCGGTACGATAACACTAGGCTACTAGTCTCGTCTTGGCTCTCAAAATTGTTCTCCCATTCGAGGTTTACATGATACGATTCAAGAATGCTTGATGGGACTTCAGGGATTGAATGTGGATACAAGTTCGTGGGGTCCAATGTTACTTCACTTTTTCCTTAAAAAACTCCATAAGGAAACTCATACGCTTTTCGAACAATCTCTACGTGAACCAAGAAAATTTCCCGAGTTCAGTTAATTTCTTGCGTTTTTAGAAAACCATTTTCAAGCCTTGGAAGCCTTGGGAAATAAGGATAAGTCCGAGGATCATAGGATGCAGAATCATGGGAGGAAAACCTTGGCAGCAATGACAATGTCTCAATCAAACTGTGTGTCGTGCAAGGAAAATCTTCCACTATACAAGTGCCCTCAATTTTTAGAGTTAACACCGTCCAAAAGGTTGAGTCTGGTCGAACAAGGGAATCTGTGTGTCAATTGCTTAAGATCCGGGCACTTTGGGATCAATTGCAGTTCGGGGAACTGTTCAAAATGCCAGAAAATGCATTGCATACGTTGCTGCATTTAGAAGCCGATACTAATCGTACATCAACAAATTTACGAGCACATGGAAGAGTATCTACAGCCGCTCAGCCAATAGCAACATCGACCGAAACCAACACTATTGCCAGCGCTCTATCAATGCTAAGCCAACAACGTGCCGTTGTTTTATTGGGAACTGCCAGAGTAAAAATCATAGGACCTAACCAACAAACACCATCGATTGTCGAGCTCTATTGGATTCTGGATCCCAGATCAACCCCATTAGATGCAGAATAGTTCGAGCCCTAAGCCTCAGGCCTGAACCGGATTCCTTGGTCATAGAAGGGATTGGCCAGGGGAAGCATAAATCAAACCAGAGAGTGAATGTGAAACTTCAGTCAACCACAAATAACTACTGCTCGAGGGTTGAAGCATTTGTGCTCAATAACATTATTTCTCCTCAACCTTCGCAAACATTGGAAATATCATCCTGGAAAATTCCAACAAATATAAGGTTAGCAGATCCCGGATTCAATCGGCCAGACAAAATAGACATGCTATTAGGTGCCGAATTCTACCATGAATTGCTCGCTGTAGGGCAAATTAGGCTAGCACAGGAATTACCGCTACTGCAAAACACAGTGCTCGGTTGGGTTATATCTGGTAAGGTTCATCAGTGTTCCAGCACCACCGCCACGTGTGAAATATGCACTGAAGACGAGCCATTAAATCGAATTATAGAAAAATTTTGGCGATTGGAGGATATCGTAGAGGATACTAGCAGCAGTACTATAGCAGAGCAAAGATGTGCGAGTCATTTTGAAAAAACCTTTCAGCGGGACAAGGATAGTGGAAGGTTCATAGTGAGCTTATCTTTCTCACGCCAGCCTTCAGAATTAGGTGAATCCAGGGAGATAGCTCTGCGAAGATTTTTGGCCCTGGAGAAAAGATTAAACAAGGACGCCGAGTTGAGAAATTTGTATTTGTGGCATATGAGCGAGGTCGACGTAAGGAGTATAAGATCACCACACTACTTCCTTCCCCATCATGGAATTCTGAAGCCTGATAGTACCACGACCAAACTCAGGGTAGTGTTCGATGCATCGATGAAAACATCATCTAATACCTCATTAAATGACTTGCTACTATCTGGTCCTACAATACGTGACGACCTCTTCTCGATACCCTTACGCTCCAGAGCGCCGCGTTTTGTATTTACGGCAGATATCGAGAAGATGTACCGACAAGTCATGGTGAAAAAGGAGGATCGAGGCTACCAGCTTATATTTTGGAGAAATGGACCGGATCAAGAGTTGAAATGCTATCAGCTTAACACCGTAACGTATGGTACTACATCTGCTCCCTACCTAGCAACACGCTGTCTTCGACAACTCGCCACTGACAACTCACATAAGTTTCCATTGGGAGCCAAAATCTTGTCGAATGACTTTTACATGGATGGCGTTACGTCCGGCTCTAACAGCCTGCTAGAAGCCGTCGCCATGCAATAACAATTAATTCAAATTTTGCAATCAGCCAAATTCAACCTTCGGAAGTGGTGCACCAATATACCACAGTTGCTTAATCACATTCCAGCGAACGACCAATCTATTCAAACTGATGTTCAAGATAAGGAATCCCAAACAGTAAAAAACTTGGGACTTATTCGAAATCCACGAACGGATAAATTCCTAATCAATTCAGCATTACAAGTAAACAAACGAATCACGAAAAGAACAGCCTTATCAGAAATTGCGCATACTTTTTATCCATTAGGCATCATGAATCCGATTACGATCACAGCCAAGATATTCATCCAGCACTTGTGGAAGCTGAAATTTGATTGGGATGCCGCTTTACCAATGGAGCTCATTTTCGAAAGGATTTAGTGAGAATAAGGAATATAAGCATTCCTAGACATTTATTCTCAAAACAAGTCCCAATGAAAATCCAGTTACACGCATTTGCCGATGCCTCAGGAAAGGCTTTTGGTGCTGCGATATACATTAGGTCAACTAAGAACGACGATACGATAACAATCCAGCTAATTTGCTCGAAGACCAGAGTTGCCCCAATCAAAGGGGAGAGCGCCGAACGGCTCCTTTCCGCTATAACTATACCTGGGTTAGAACTATGTGCAGCTAAATTGGCAACAGAGCTAACGCATCGGGTAGCAAAGGATTTGAATTTAGGAGAATTGGAAGAACACTTTTGGACCGATTCAGAGATTATACTGGCTTGGATAAATTCAGAAACATCTAACTAGCATAGTTTTATTGCTAATCGAGTAAGGGCAATCAGAAGCAGAACCTCTCCTCAGCAGTGGCGACATGTACCTACAAAACAGAATCCTGCGGATATAGTCTCCAGAGGAATATCGGCGTCAAAACTGAAGGACTGCACCATGTGGTTCTATGGACCTTTATATCTGTATGGTCCAGAGAATACTTGGCCAGGAAAATTTGAAGGAAGAAACACCGACCACGAGACGAAAAAATCCAATATTGCACTCGCAGCAGCACTCGAACCAGCGGCAAGTATCGTCGACAGAGTTGAGCACCATAACTCATTCAGACACTTACAGCGAATCATCGCGTACATAAGGCAATTTACTAAGAACTGTAGGAAGAGCGATCAAGGTCAACGACTCTACGAGCATCTCTCCCTATCCGAGCTGGAAGACGCCCATCATACAATAATAAGAGGAGTTCAACTTCAGGGTTTTAGGGAGGAGTTGAATCAACTATCAAATGGAAAATATGTCAGAAGTCACAGCGCACCCAATGAGTAGTTTATCTCCATTTATGGATGGAGAAGGAATACTTCGCGTAGGAGGACGCTTAACACCAGCAGAGCTGAGTCACGATGCCAAGCATCCAATAGTACTACCCTACAACCATAAATTCTGTAGATGCAAGAGATTCATCTAAAATATCTACACGTTGGACCATAGGGTTTGCTGGCAGCGGTGCACCAGAAATACTGGCCCATAAAAGGAAAAACGATGATGGCACGGTCAGTGGTTCAAAAATGCATTCGGTGCTTCAAAGCAAAACCTAAGTTGATGGGAAATTTGCCGGCAGCACGTGTCCAACCTGCCAGGCCCTTCATCAACTCTGGAGTAGACTTTTTTGGACCAGTGTGGATTCACTTCAAAATAAGAGGAAAACAACCCCGAAAGGCGTATGTGGCTGTGTTTTGTTGTTTCGCAACCAAGGCAGTACACTTGGAAGTCGTAGGAGTTTTAACTACGGAGGCATCCATAGGTGCGCTCAAGCGTATCATAGGAAGAAGAGGAAATTGCCGGAACCTCTATTGCGACAATGTGACAAACTTCGTTGGAGCAAGAAATCAGCTTATGGAAGTGGAATCTTCAATACATACACCGGCATCAAAGGAAAAATTACCTCTTTTTGCACTGCCATGAGTATGGAATTCCATTTTATTCCACCTCGAGCGCCTCATTTTGGCGGGCTATGGGAAGCAGCCGTGAAATCAGCTAAGCATTTCTTAAAACGTAACCTTCTCTCAGCCAATCTAACATACGAGGAACTGGAAACCTTATTGATAGAAATATGTAGAAGCTATACTTAATTCAAGACCCCTAGTTCCATTGTCGTCTGACCCCAACGAACTTACCGCCCTAACCCCAGGCCATTTTTTTAATTGGGGAGCCGATAACATCCACCATTGACGGCCAAGCAGAACATACAACCTCAACGAATTGCAACACCGCTACAAATGGAAGCTGGGCACAACAAAATTATTTCAGGTATGCTGGTGATCATAAAGGATGACAATTTACCGCCTATGCAGTGGCAGCTAGGAATGATTGTAAAATGCATAAGGGGAAGTGACGATTTAGTACGAGTAGCGGAAGTAAAAACATCCAGCGGTATGGTCAAAAAACCTATACACAAACTAGCACCTTTGCCAGTGAATGACAGCCCACAGGAGCCGGAGGTACTGGAGAATTCCCCCGCGATTGAAGAAACACCCAATTCGTCGACTAACAAGGAATCACCGAAAAAAAGAATAAGGCGGACCTTGGGGTCCACAATTGCAACCATTCTTTTGGTCCTACTTACTCTTCCCTAAATGAAGGACTTCCTGTTGAGCTGGTGCCATTCGACTCACAATCTGGAACCTATTTCGAAAATATGGGAGCAGTAAGCATATTATCTAGTGAGTGGAAGATTATAGCCTACTATGATATGGAACTTTATTCAAAGGAACTACAGCTATTGACGAATACAAGTGCCTCATTGAAACACCTAAGTCATCTGATGAAGCCTGGCACCCAATGCGGTAAAATAATCACCCAGATCCAGCATCTGGAAAAATAACTGATAAGGATGAATGAGTTATTGTCGCCATCGTCCGTCGCTAACCGGGTGAAAAAAGTTCCCTTAACTTTGTAGGAAACGTGGCCAACGCATTATTTGGAGTACTGGATTCAGACTACGAAGACAGAATTTCAAGGACTATTGAACGAATTCAAGGCAATGCGGAGTTACCACAGTAGTGTGTTTGTGGCGGTTCTGGCGCACAAGGAAGAGGGAAGTTTTTTTTGGTACCCTTGTTCGTGTCGTGTATGAGCTGGAGTAGAGAGTTATTTATAGATTTCTTCGTCCGTGTTTATGACTTGAGATTTCAATGGACTGGGGTGATTGCTTAGTGATAAGAGCAGTATACGCATGGTTTGTGTGTTTATGATTTGAGGGTTCAAGTGGCTGAGGCGAAAGGTTAGTGGATAACCATACCATACATTATACGATCTGAAGATTTTTTAGTTTTCATATTGCTTCCTGAATATTTTGTTGTTGTAGTATGGTGTATGTTCTAATGATCGTTCCGTTTCAATTGGAAGGACAAAAGTGCCGATGTAAGAACATATACGCATGGACACAAAGAACGTGTTTATGATTTTGAGTGGTTAGGACGAATGATTAGGGGGTGACCATACACATTCTATGATTTAAAGATTTTGCCAACGCACAAGAAGGGTCTTGGGTAGAGTCTTTTTTTCTTTCTACGAACTGAGTATTGTGTTGGTCAAATATAGCGTATGACTCCTTTGATAATCGATCCATTTGAATTGGAAGGACAAAAGTGTCGTTAACGATTTCTAAGTGATTTAAAGATTTTCCCAACGCACAAGTAGGGTCTTGGGTAGAGTTTTTATGCATAAATAAGCATCTAGGTAATTTATGTTATTATATTAGCAGAGCGGTAAACGCGTAGACATCAAAGAGTGTCACATTACGATGTTTATAATGATTATTATGAGACTGTTTGGGAGAAAAAAAAAAAAAAAAAAACAACAAAGGAGGCAACCAAGAAATCAGTATAAATATCCGAGATTGAGATTTTTCAAATCAGATCAGAAAAGACAAAAAGACGGCATGGAGCTCATTTATAATTTTTTGGATATATTCGTTAAGGAGATCTGGGAATACCCCGAAGATGTCAGTTTGCTGAGGAAGATGACATCAAATCTTGAAAAAACCCAGAAGCTCACTGATGCCAAGGCCTGCATCCAATAGGCGACACATCTTTACTATAAGGCACTAAGCGAGGGGTTCGAGCCGCCCTCATTAGGGAACATAAAAATTGTAGAGCTTTTAAAGCTAAATTAATAGAATAAAAAAGAAAGAAATTGATGTTTAAAACACAAAAAAAAAAAAGAACTTTTTTATTTTTTAATTATTTTTATTTCTCCTCATTAAGTTTCTGGTACTTTGTTGTCTCCTTATCTTTAGCATCTGTATTTGTCATCATCGATTTAAAACTAAAACTCTTAAATCCATATTGCACTTTTTTCTGAAGGGTTTCCTTCATAGAAATATTATTTTTAGCTTTGCTCTCATTCATCTTGTACCTTCGATATATCGTAAGCAATAACTAATGACTTATTTCCAATAAGTGATGTCTTTAAATAGTAAAAAAAAGTGATTGGCTAAGCACTAGAGTATACACACACGCACACCCTAAAAAAGAGCAGACTCCTTAGTGGATCAACAAACGCTTTTCTAAGACTACGCAAAATCAGTCTAAAATAATAACAACAATGAAACATCGTAAAATTCTCTTTTACATTTTGTTTATTTTTTTTTTCAATCTTTGATATAGTGACATTAATTTCTTCATTCTAATAATTTTATTTTCAATCATATAGCACGCACAAGTGGCCCTTCCTTACACAGATTTGAAGATCAAGAACAATTTACAAAATTCAAATTCACCAGTAGACAATATCTTAAATCCTTCTCCCGGAGGTCCTTGAGGACCAACTGTTGAACTATGAAACTGATTGAAGCTCCTTCCGAACTTGTCGACGCTCATTTTGTTTATAACGATTTACTTGCTACGAGGAGATATTAATATATGATATCTGATTCGCGTAGCTCTTCCACAATTGAGTTGATCTCATTTTGAAGATTATTATTACGGGCCTCTTGAGATGCAATTAAAAGTATTAATCTATCAACGAGTGCATTGGGCGCTACTGATAAAAGTTCGACAGTTTGTACGGTAATGTTATATGAGAGCGTTACAAAGCAGTTAAGCTCCCAGTCAATTTAGTTTAAAAGTGGATCAAAGTGCTTCAAGAGACTATCTAAATAGCTCAAGGATAGTACGGTTCAGTTCGAATTCAGTACAAAACCAGTAAAAAGGTTCTTTCAAGTGGTACCGAAGTCCAAGAGCTACCGTTCAAGACAGTAAAGCAATATGTTGAACTTAAATACGAAACTGATAGAGAAGCTTATAGAAATCACTGATGAGCTAAGAAATAAATATAAAGTTCTAAGAGCTGAAAAGGCTGAAATGGAATCTAAATTAGAAGAAACTTTCAAACCAATTACAAAACCCTTAAAAGAGCTGGTGGAAAAATCTATTTCAAAAAGGGATTTAAAATATGAATCAAGGAAACAGAAAGACGATAGTTTTGGAACACCTAAACCGTTCAAGATTCAAAGAATGCCCAATGATGATGATGATTTTAATACTCCAATACTCAGATCAGCATTGACATCAGTTAAGGTTTTTTCAAGATTTGATGTCATCTTCCTCAGCAAACTGACATCTTCGGGGTATTCCCAGATCTCCTTAACGAATATATCCAAAAAATTATAAATGAGCTCCATGCCGTCTTTTTGTCTTTTCTAATCTGATTTGAAAAATTTCAATCTCGGATATTTATACTGATTTCTTAGTTGCCTCCTTTGTTGTTTTTTTTTTTTTTTTTTTCTCCCAAACAGTCTCATAATAATCATTATAAACATCGTAATGTGACACTCTTTGATGTCTACGCGTTTACCGCTCTGCTAATATAATAACATAAATTACCTAGATGCTTATTTATGCATAAAAACTCTACCCAAGACCCTACTTGTGCGTTGGGAAAATCTTTAAATCACTTAGAAATCGTTAACGACACTTTTGTCCTTCCAATTCAAATGGATCGATTATCAAAGGAGTCATACGCTATATTTGACCAACACAATACTCAGTTCGTAGAAAGAAAAAAAGACTCTACCCAAGACCCTTCTTGTGCGTTGGCAAAATCTTTAAATCATAGAATGTGTATGGTCACCCCCTAATCATTCGTCCTAACCACTCAAAATCATAAACACGTTCTTTGTGTCCATGCGTATATGTTCTTACATCGGCACTTTTGTCCTTCCAATTGAAACGGAACGATCATTAGAACATACACCATACTACAACAACAAAATATTCAGGAAGCAATATGAAAACTAAAAAATCTTCAGATCGTATAATGTATGGTATGGTTATCCACTAACCTTTCGCCTCAGCCACTTGAACCCTCAAATCATAAACACACAAACCATGCGTATACTGCTCTTATCACTAAGCAATCACCCCAGTCCATTGAAATCTCAAGTCATAAACACGGACGAAGAAATCTATAAATAACTCTCTACTCCAGCTCATACACGACACGAACAAGGGTACCAAAAAAAACTTCCCTCTTCCTTGTGCGCCAGAACCGCCACAAACACACTACTTACCACAAGCCTACATTAAAATTCAGACATCGTTCCTTGCAGCCATCATAAATATAATGAACCGCGATCAAGAAACTATAGCAAACCAATTTAAGACTCTGTCATCTCACATTGCTGAGATAACCTACAAGGCCAACAACATCTCCCGGAACTATATCAAGAAGAATTAGCTCAAACTTTTATATCATTGGCAATACAAACACTCAATACCATTTCAAATTTCCAAAGCATACAAAGCTCCTTGCTGGACGTTGTGACTCACAGTCAGCATGGGAAAATAAGTAAATTGTTAATGCTATCCACACAATTGCGACAAGAGCTACGCTATATAAAGGAACATTTACCATCATCATTAAAACTTCCGGCATCTTATTTGGATTTAACAGCTTTTTTTAACTTGATGACCATTGAAGTTTGCCGAAACATGCCATATTTGAGATCAAAATACCGTTAATATCGTCAGAGGACTTTGAGATATACCATATAATACCGGTACCAGTGCTTATAAATGGGGCATTTACCGCCATCCAGCCATCATCGCCATGTATAATAATAAACCTATGTACATCGAGATCAATACTACGCACTTTCTGAAGTGGATATGAGGAACTGCCTGTCGATCAATTACGAAGCATATTTATGTAAGCAAAGTGGGCCTCTGCATCATAAAGGTTCACTCGCTAGTGCCTGTGAGATTGCCTTTTTTAATTACCTGCCTGCATCTGATAAATGTCGAATACAAACATCTGGTGAAGGGCCCCATTGGATTCAGCTCAGCAACCCAAATGAATGGATATACGCTTTACGACAAGAAACTACTCTGATCGTGGTATGCGGACGAAACACAACTTACCTTACCATCAGAGGCTCGGGTATCACTAAGCTACAAAAGGAATGTCTAATGAAACAACAGTTCCTGACTATTCAAGGACATAATATATATCCGTCAAACACCAGACTGTCATATAGTCCTCTGAGTAACCTCACTGATGCTAAAATCCCAAGTTCAGGGGTAACCTTGATTCCTCCACAAGAATTCTATCAACGTCATATGTCGGAAGTCAAGTTATTGAAGCAATATATAGAAGATTTCCTCAATTCAACCGAACTGCTAAACCACGATGTCCACCACACCATAGGATACGCTGGGGTATTAATCGCTATTTTAATCGTCATCTTTTTGGTCACTCGTTTTTAAATAAGGACCAGAAATAGTAAACAATTTCTTCAACCAACTCCAAGGCCGAGGACACGAGAAGTGAACAGCACTATTCCGGGAAGACAGCACCAACAACAACAACGAGACAAGCATGAGGATAAGTTTAGCCCATTTTCGACCGGTGTTCGATTAATCGAACGTGAAATTTGTCCTTTTTTACTAAATTTTTTCGTTGTGAAGGTAAATAATATCAGTAATATAGTTAATATCATATATTACTGTGATCATTGGTTTTTAAAAAAATAATATTTACAACACCCCTCCCCCCACCCGTAATTGCGGGGGGTTGCTTGAAAAATACCTTAAGCATAAGCCTTTCTAGTAAATTATATTAAAAATATATAATTACAGAAAAAAAAAGGAATGATGAGGTTTTATAGCCAAAAGGTAAAGCTACCTTTTGCAATCAAAAAATTAACACCAGACATCACCTGAATAGCACAGGTATGGGGCAAAATTAGTGTTCGATTAATCGAACGTTGGCGCTTATCCCACATACCAAAATCCCATACAAATGAATGAATCGTAATATAAGTGAATAGACAAGATTATTTAAGTAAAAAGAATATTGTTTATTGATTTTTTGTATTTATTGATGATTAAGAGAAAAATAATGAAAAGAAAGTAAAACCATCTGTTCGTCTATGGACAAAAATTCTGCCTAAATGCCAAACGGGCTAAACTTTTTGTTTATAATGTCGAAGAATGGACGAAGCTGAAATCAATAAAATACAAATAAGGAAACTTTAATCACAATAATGAAAAAAAAAAATGTCTTATGTACCTTGGCCATCTTGTCATTACGATCTACTTCCAAATTATTGGCGAAATGGATGAATTTCTTGATGTTCGCGAACGTGTTTCTCGACATTGTCTGCTTTACCATAGGAATTCCCATTGACAGCTTCGAAGACCAATAATCCTCAACAAAAGGCAAAGTGTGGTAGCCCGTAGCAGTAAAATGCCCAAGAATCTCTTCAATAAGACCATATCCAAATGAAAATCGGTATTTTTCTGAGCTGCGAATCGGTTGGTCTCATTTATAATGTGATCCAACACCTTCCCATCTTATAACTTTGAAAACAACTGAATTGGCGAAAGATCCCTTATTTCTTCGCACAACTCTCTTTGCATATCGGTCAATGGAGCTGCACCAGGCGATAAATCGTAATGTAACTGCTTCATTCCTTTGTTCCTGGACCATTTTGGAGTTCCAAATGAAGTCAATGGTTTGTAGCTGACTTTCGGTTTCTTTCGAGGTGGGGCAGTCGATTTAGCATCCTATATGGAAGTTGACGGCCCAGTTTCCGGCTCAGTTTAGGAATCAATTTAGGAATCAAAGAATAATACACTTTTTCAAACACTCGGAATAACACATCAAATGAATCTATGTACATATATTCTACTAGTTTTTTACCACTTACTTTATGAAATAAAGGATTAAAAGCCGTCAAAATGTAAAAATATTATAAACCCGCACAAAACAAATTCATTACTGTTGAAAACACAATAGAAATGGGAAGCACGTTGATACTTTGTGGGCAAATTTCGCATGGTATGGGATAAGCTCCAACGTTCGATTAATCGAACATTTGATTTTTGGACATAACTGTGTAACGGGGGGAGTAAACATTTTTTTGATAACAGATTTCGAATCAGGGGGCACCAATTACTAGAAGAGGAGTAAACATTTTTTTGATAACAGATTTCGAATCAGGGGGCACCAATTACTAGAACAATATATTTTACATAAAAAAATTTAATAATTTTTGCAGCGCGGTAGAAAATAGGTTAGTGTACATATTGATGATTAATAGTAGTATTTTTATGTATGAGTTTCATCTCCCAATTACAAAAAAAAATATTATTATTATTGAACCTTCTGTTCAACGCGGGCAGTATGTTAAATCCGCAATACTGAATTAGTTTACGCAGCATAATAAATAGCATTGCAAGATTCGAATAAGGTTCATTGTCACCTGAGTTCGAGTTCATTAAAATTAATATGCTGCATTTTTGGATTTGTTATTGTTTGTTTTTTTGCTCTCTTGTTCGCATCCGTCGAAACATGAGCATAACAGGTGCATTCAGTAGCTCTTTATAATTAGTAAGATACGTCAATTACGCATTACTGAATTTATTAAACATGTCAATTAAGCATTATTTCGAGTATAAGTATTAAATAAATTTTGCTATAAATAGGGTAGATTGAAGAAAATAAAATGAAGTTGTATTCAAACAGTTAACCAAGACTTTTATTTGCCTCAAGTGAGTCTGCTTGAGGGACTGTTCGAACCCTTTAGTATAATCGATACAAGAATCGAATTGTACATTCAACTAAGTCTAGGTTTATGCACCTAAGACATTTACTTCAGTTTGGGTAAAAGAACCCAATCTTTAACAGTATGTGACCAGCAAGTTCAAATAAAAATCAACGCTGTACTACGTGCTGTAATTCGGGCACTACCATCTACACCCATCGACGCTTTGTTAGCAGAAATAAACACTCCGAGCTTCGTAGATATGAAGACCTTCGCACAGGTTAAGATTGCTGAAAAAAGCCTGTTGGATAGGAAACACCCATTACATTATATATGTGCGTCCGAAAGGACCATTTTTAAAAATAGCAAAATCAAAAGCGCCCTCTTTAATTCTTTGAAGCTTCTCGTAAACACAACTATCCCAACTTATACCCATCATGAAACCAACAATCCACCTTGGATGTTTCCAGTAATGGCAATAAACACCTCTCTTGACATGTCTCAAAAGGAACATACAAAAGCGGAAGTCTACAGGAAAAAGTTCGCTGAAATAATATCCACCGGCGATTTTGATTGTGTTTTGTACACTGATGCCTGCTGCAACGATGGAGTCACTGGCTACTGCGACTACAGGCTGGACAATAAATGTGACAAAATAATTACCCAACAACTCACTACACCCAATCAAAACTCATTCATTGGAGAAGTCATGGCTCTAGCGGAGGCATTCGAATTCGCAAACGTAGGAACGGAAAAGACGGCTATATGCAGTGACTCCCTTAGCGCAATACGCAGTATTCGAAACAACAGAACCAAAACTCCCATCATTCAGAGCCTTCGAGCCATTATCTCTTCAAATTACCCGAGAATCCACTTAATATGGTCACCTGGACATGTAGGAATACCGGGAAATGAAAAAGCAGACGTTGGCGCCCGTGAAGCTATCAAAATGCCCCTACTGTACACCACGCCACCATTTACAAAAGCCGTATGGATGCAACTCCTAATGAAAATTTGTCAAGATGCAGAAAATCGATGGAGATAATCTCATTCCTTTTTAAAAAGCACAAATCTAATTTAGCGAAGGTTCTCTACAACAACTTATTGAGCCGATCTCAAGCAGTAAAATTTTTTCGGTTAAGGCTGGGGCACACGATGTTCAATAAGGCCAACTTATATAATAGGGCAGCATTATGTAGCTCATGCAATGAAGTCCGTACCGTATACCATATACTACAGAGCTGCCAACTGACTAAACAACATTTCTCAAACATCTTCCCAACATTAGAAGAACTGCTTAACCCATCTGTATCACCTAGATCATCAATCCTGTTTTCACTCTTAGCTCAACATAGGTTAAACATAATTTAATAAAAATAACATGCTGTGACTACTACTACATACTATATACTTATATTTTAGAACAAGAAATTTACATTTATGTTTATTTATAAAATATTACGTGAAATAGATGTAAATCGTACGCTCTATAACCGCTCTATGGGCATATTACCCAGGCGTTATAATCCGGACGATAAAAATTTATTTGTAGGTGGCGCTACAGTTCGGGGTGAACCTGGGCCTCAACCAACAAGCCTCTCCAGTGAGCCCGGTCATAAGCTAACTGCCTTCAGTTGCGCACTCCAAGTTGGTTGATTTCCCTTTCTACACAATTCTTTCAAGAATGATATTGAAGAAGTCACATGACAGCGCATCACCTTGTCTAAATCCTTTTTTGACATCGAAGGTCTCGGTGAGGTCATTACCGACCTTGATTGACAGCCCGCTGTGTTCTGCCAATTATGTCGATGTCATCCGCGTAAGCTAGTAGTTGCACAGACTTTTGAAAGATTGTGCCTCCGGTGTTGGCTTGTGAGTTTCGCACAATTCTTTCAAGAATGATATTGAAGAAGTCACATGACAGCGCATCACTTTGTCTAAATCCTTTTTTGACATCGAAGGTCTCGGTGAGGTCATTACCGACCTTGATGGAGCAGCGAGCGTTCTCCATCGTCATCCTGCACAGACGAACGAGTTTGGCAGGGATGCCAAAACTAGACATGGCTCTGTATAACTCGTCTCTATAAATGCTGTCATATGCGGCCTTAAAATCGATAAAAAGATGGTGAGTATCGATTTGGACTTCTTGGGTTTTTTCCAGGATCTGCCGGAGTGTGAAAATTTGATCGACTGTGGACTTTCCTGGCCTGAAACCACACTGATAGGGGCCAATCAGGTTGTTGACGAAGGGTTTCAGGCGTTCACACAATATGGCAGATAAGATCTTGTACGCGATGTTGAGGAGACTGATACCTCTGTAATTGGCGCAGTTGAGGGGGTCTCCTTTCTTGTGGATCGGGCAAACGATGCTGAGGTTGCATTCATCAGGCATACACTTGTCTGACCAAATCTTGGAAATGAGTTGGTGTATGCTCTCTACCAAGTCATTTCCGGCTGCTTTGAACAACTCGGCCGGTAGGCCATCAGACCCAGCAGCTTTGTTGGATTTAAACTTGGATATTGCTATCCTTACTTCGTTTTGGTCAGGTGGAACGAAGTTTTATCATCGTCTATGTTGAATGGCGCATTCTGCCTGACAGCGGTATGTTGGTCTTCGTCGCCGTTATACAGTCTGCAGAAAAAGTTTTTCCATATTCTCAGCACCGACTGTGATTCTACTACCAGGTTTCCTTCCTCATCTCTACAGGTTTCCGTACGGGCCTTGTTGGCGTGACACGTTCTTTTTACCTTTTGGTAAAACTTCCGTACATTATTCCTGGAGTATAATCTCTCAATATCTTCGATCGCGCGCTTCTCGTGCTCTTTTTCTTCTTCTGGAGAAGCCGATGCTCTTCCGTCTCTTACGCTCGTAGAGCTCACGAGCAGCAGTCGTCCTTCTTTGCTTTGCCGCTTTGTACGCGTCCTGTTTAGCTGCATGTGCTTGCCGGCATTCTTCGTCAAACCAGGGGTTTCTTGGTGGTGGTCGACTGAAACCCAGCACATCAGTTGCCGCGTCTCTGATGGCATGTTGGCAACGTTGCCACTGGTCTTCGGCAGTTGATGCTGGCGGCATAGGAGTCGTGGAGAGATTTCGGGATATGCGATCGGCGAAGATTCTAGCGGTTTCTTGCGATTGCAGCTTTTCGACGTTAAATCTACTCACAGTTATTCTTCTCCGTGGCGTTCGGGATATCCGCATTCGTACCTTGGCTGCAACAAGGTAGTGGTCCGAGTCGATGTTGGCTGCTCGAAAGGTTCGGACATCCAGAATACTGAAAGCATGCCTTGCATCGATAGCAATATGATCACTTTGGTTGACCGTTTCATGATCAGGAGACCGCCAGGTCCCCTTGTGGATATTGAGATGAGGAAACCATGCGCCTGCTATAGTGACGTTTCGCCCCGCAGCAAAATCAATCAGCCTGAGTCCGTTGCCAATCGTGGTGTCGTGCAGGTTATGTTTACCAACTGTTCTACCAAAGATGTCCTACTTTCCTATCTTGGCGTTAAAATCGCCTAGCATGATTTTAATGTCATATTTAGGACATTGCTCACAGGTTTTTCGAGGAGCTCGTAAAACAATCTTTGGTAGTGTCGTCCTTGACTTTTGTGGGGGCGTGAGCGCATATTAGGCTAATGTTGGCGAATTTAGCCTTGATGCGGATTGTCATAAGATGCTCGCTCACGTGTCGAAAGCTCCAGACTTCTTGCCTAAGTCTGCCGCGTATACCAAATCCGCATCCGAATAAGCGCTGTTTCTGTGCTCTGTAGCAATCACCGTAATAGATGTCACAGTTTTTTATCCTCCTTTTACCGGCCCATCCCATCGCACTTCCTGGATGGCTGTGATGTCTGCTTTATAGCAGTCTAGGGCCTCTGCTAATTGATTGGCTGCACGTGGTCTGCTAAAGGTCGGAACATTCCACGTGTAGATCCGAAAATCGATGTCCTTATTTCGTTGTCAACAGTAGGGTCATTCCTTTCCGAGGCATTTGGTTGTTCCGTAACTATGGATTTTTTACGCGGTAGGGAAGCCAGGTCCCTTTATACAACCCCTAGGACAAGGGGCCGGCTAACCCGATGCTAGTAACCCACTTCGGGGATGCGAGTGCTGCCGTTGGCCCATTAAGAACTCCTCCGCCACCATCTCTTTTACAAGACCCTGCCTCAGTCGTGAAAGTTCCTTACAGACCTGAGCTCCAAATATGTCGGAGTAGCTCGAGTAAGGCTTCCGACGGCCTGTCTGTGGACGTCACCGTTGATTCCGCCGTTGGAATTCCTCCGCTGCACGTCCTCTTTCTGAGGACCTCTTGCTAGACATCTGATCCACAAAGTGCGGGTCAGATCAGCAAGAGATGCCTCGCCTGGCACACGCGTGCTGGAGTTAACCCGGCTGAGCTTGCGCTGGTCCGAGTGTCCAGCTTCACATGTACAGTCAGACTCAGCATACGCTCATAGTTGTTTCACTACTTAATAGCTATCCAGCAGGCACCACGTGGAGGTGATGATGTGTTTTTGCCCACCGGATACGCTTTACAAAATATGGCGCTTGCATTTTCCACTTATTTAATTTCAGCTTTAAAGCCATCAATTGCTAGATTTAGGAGATTTAGGTCATTCGATACGGCATGGGGAAACTGTATTTTAATTTTTGACATAATCTCTGAAAAAGTTTGAGATACTACTTTATTGCATGCACTTCTGCTATACGTACCATTCTCATTAAAAATAAACTCACTGTTTCTTTGTAACTTTTCCTTCCAGTCCGGAATGAATATATTTAACCACGGTCTTCCGAAAAGGGGCATAAACGGAAAACTATCTACCACCATGATCTCCACTTTCTCCAACTTCCCATGAAACTCCACCTCCATGACTGCCTTCCCTGCAACTTTAACCCTGGCTTCTGAAATTGTGAATAATTCTAATTTGCTCTGTACAATTTTAATATTAGGAAACTTATCCTTAAATTCCTGAAGGCTGATCACCGACATGGCTGCTCCCGTATCGACTTCCATCAAAAACGCGTTTCTATCCACACGAACCTCCACCCTCAATCCGCACTGTGTCTGTATGTTGTTGACTATTTGCACTGTTTTAAAGTACCGCCGATTTCCTGCCGCATCTCCCTTCGTATTTGACCAGCAAATGTTTGACGTGTGTCCTTTTTTGTTACACTTAAAACAAATCCACATTTTTGCCTTGCACTCTTTCTCTTGGTGTAACTTCCCGCAGTGTTTGCAGGCCCTGTTGTTTGCGTTTCTCGTTCTTTCGCCTTTCTTCTGCCTGAAACGGCCCTTATAGCCTCTTTCATTGACTGCGTTGATTGAGCTCACACCAGGATGTATTGTTCTTTGTTCCTTTTCTGACATTTCCATATTGAGAGCGATCTGGCAGCATTTGTCGAATTTTCTGCTATCGCCTGTCAGAATACTTTGTTGAATGCGATCACTGCGGAGTCCCACAATGAACTTATCGGTGAGAGCATCGTCCAGAGCAAGACTCCGTAACATAGACAAGTTCGCCACAGAGTCCTCAACGAAATCTCCAAATTTACATGTTTCTGCGAAGTTTCGTAGCTTGACAATGAAGTCGCTGATCGATTCTCCCTCCTCCTGGTTTGCTTGGCGAATTTGAACCGTTACGCTCTTTTATTGTACTTCGGGGCATAATGCTGTTCTAGCAAAGCAATTAGCTCCGGAAACTTTTTCCCACTAGATAACGTGGGTGCTGATAAAGACTTTAACACTTTGTACACCTCTGAACCCACAAGTGTAATGAACACAGGTGTCTGTCACTCACTTTCGATATCATTTGCAATAATATACTGTTGCACGCGGTCTTTGTAAGCCGCAAAATTTTCACCTGGGACAAACTCATTTATGTTTCCTAGGTATGACATCTTTCGCACGGGTGTGACTTTTGGCTTATTGTAAACGATGCACTCTTTTAGGATACCCTGTTTTCCCTCGTTGCTCATTAACGGACTCGATCAAATTAATCTTTAATAATCCTTTTAATCACTACTATATTCTTACGCATTTCGAATTTTTTTTTTTTTGCTTTTCTGTTTGATATCCTCGTCGCCAATTTCTTATGTTTTGAGACTTCACAATTAACTCTTTATTTCTTATCTATTTTGAAGGAAACACAATCTGATCGCTTCAGTAGTCGGCAGACAAAAAGGAAGGATACGAGCTTTTTATTCCATCTACAATGGCTGCGTTCATTGTTGGTATTCGCTGACACGTATGAAGATGTCACGCATACAATACTAATACTTGCGTTCATTGATCCTGATACATTACACTCCAGAAAGGAGATCGTCTACGTACTTTTCTTCTTCATCGGAGGCAAGCTGTTGTAAAGTTCTGAAGGCCAAATATTTGGCTGAAGATGTGCCATACGTCACCGTTCTTTTCTGCTGGATGTTCTCTCAACAGGATTCTTTGAAAATCTATGTCTTCTTCAGCTACCAATATCTGGTGATACATTTTCTCGATATCCGCTTTGTAAACGTACTTGTGTTTTCTCCATCTCGTCTTTATGGTAAATAAATCTTGCTGTTTGACTGGACCGGACAGCATTGTATCATTTAGACTTATTCCGGAGCTAGTTTTTGATGATGCATCAAAATCTACTCTAATTTTTGTTGTTGAACTATCTGGCCTGATGACTGTTTGATGTGGTAGATAGTATGCCTCGTTCGTTTCCAATATTTTTGAAGAGATAAAACTCTCTTCCTTTCTTCTTCTGTAAAACTTCTTACATCTTGGATTTCTTCTGTCTCCCAAAATAACCTTAGTTGGTCATTCAGTTCCATGTTGGATATGCAGCAAACTGTTGATTCCCCTCTCATTGAACTGCGTAGAAAACTTCCGGATAGTATCCATCCCAGCTTCGTATTTTGGGCTATTGGAGTGCCACGATTACCCTTAATCACTCCATCCAGTATAATTTCTTGGAAGATGTCTACTCCAATCAGCATGTCCACGTTTGCTTGTTTGTTGTATGATGGGTCGGCTAATGGTAGATATTTGATATGATCCCATTCCTTTACCGTGAAAGATTCGCCAGGTAAAACCTTTGTTAATTTATCTAACACGAGGAATGTTCCCCATGTTTGAAATTCGGATGCCTAGATTGAAGCAATATTTAATTCAACTTTGCTTCTTGACGTCCCTGCTTTTGTTGTTCCAAGTCCAGTTATCGACGCATAGGCTTGTTTCTTTTGTAGTTGCAGTTGTTGTACTACATCTTTGGTGATGAAAGAGGATTGAGATCCTTGGTTTACTAATACCAGCAGATAATAATCACATCATTTCCGGTTGGTTTTAACCATCGCTGTCGCTAGTAGTATTCTGTTGTATTGTATGTTGGATGAAAAACCCGTTTGTGGTTGTTCCCAACGCCGCTTCGTCTCATTGGCATGAAGTAGAGTATGATGCCGTTGTTTACACGTTTGACATGTTTTGTAAGAGGGGCATCTTGATGAATCGTGATTTTCTTCAAAGCAGTTTTTGCAAAGCTTTTCCCTCTGAATAACTTCTTTTCGTTGTCGTATTTGCATTTGTATGAATTTCTGACAACAGTCTAATCAGTTGATCCACTGCATAGCTTACAACATGGACTAACTGCTGCGTGATAGTTTTGCAGAAGCTTTTCCTGATTTTTGTGGGTTTTTGCTTCCTCGCATTCGTATTGTCCACTGCGTTCCGTTTTCCTTCTAAGTTATCTAGAGCATGGAATTTGTTCTCTAGGAACTTAGGAAATTCATCAAGTGGTTGCAGATCGTTCGGATTTTTTAATGACTGCTCATACGCTTTTCTTGTCTCGTTGTCCAATTTTTGAGAGACATACATAGTATCATTGGATCCCAGCTCGCTGTCTCGACGCTAAGACCTTTTGGAGAGTTCACACATTCCGTTGTTGTAGCGCGCAAATTGGAAATCCTTTTGATTCATTAATGCTTGTATTTGGGCATTAACTAGAAGCCGTGAATTCTCGTATCTGTTCATCAGTGCTTTTCTCGCTGTCTTATAGTTGCTGTCCATTATTTGCAAGTGCTGTATAATTTTTGATGCGTCTGCCGTTACGTGTTTTTTGAGGTAATGCATCTTTTGAGCATTCCCCAATTTCTCGTTGTTGTGTATTGCTTGCTCAAATAGATCAACGAAGGATTTCCATTGCCTGCAGTCACCGCTGAATGTAGGAAGCTTCAATACCGGCAATTTCAACTCTTGTTGTGTATATCCGCTCATTCCTTCCTTCTGTGTATTCCCATTGTTTTGCTGCATTGTGAATTCTTCAAGTTTCTCCTGCAAATTCACCATCACTTGTTCCTACATCTCCTCCAATTCTTCATGCTCGGCAACATAGTCAATGATCATGTTCGTTTTGAAGTGTTCAACTATGTCGTTGTGCGTTGCAGCTATTATCGCCCATTGGTTTTGAATAACCTGGTGCTTACGTCCATATGCTTTTGATGTTGATCCCGCTTGCTCCATTCTGTCCAGTGAACTTAAAAATGCTTGTTTCTGCGCTTCTTGGCGTTTCAGACGTCGTTTCTGTTCTTCATCAGCATCTTCATTCTTGATCTTGTTGTCTTCATTTGTTTTTTCTTCCAATTCCTTGATTGACTGCATTGGATCCTTGTTTGTTTTTCTCCTTCCGTGTTGTCTGCTGCGCTTCTGGGACTTCCTTTTGGTGCTACTTCTTCTTTCCTCTTTTCTTCCTCCAAAATTTCGTCCATCCTTGCCTTATATTTCTTTCGTATGGCCACTCGCTCGCTCGTACTAAGTAGTTTGCTTCCGCTCTACACCCGCTTTCTCTCGTAGCTCGTTTTCCGCTGCACCGCTTTCCTCTCGTATCTCTCGTAGATTCTTACTTCCAAGGAACCAAGTGTAGGTTCCTTTGCTTCTCCTCGTAGCTCGTCTCTGTTTTCTCTGGCCGCTTTCACTTTATATTCTTCGTTGCTTATATCGTCGTAATTCGTCGTCTTCGCTTTATCCCTGCCTTAGCTTCTTCGTCCCGCAGCAGTCTTCTCGTAGTTCGCTCATTTCTTAGTTTCTCGAAGGACCTAATGTAGGGCTCAAGGCTGATTGCCCTGCTGGTTGTATTCCTTGAACAGCCTATTTACTTTAAATGTTGAATTGAATAGCCACCTTACATCTGGTGGAGGGATAGCTATTCAATGAGACCAACTTCTTTATTGTTTGAAATTAATCTGACTTTATTGATATAATTACTTTCTATTTATACAATATTTTTGCTTACTAGGTAAATTTATTACTTGCCTAAAATTAATATAAATTGCTTACTTTACAATAAAATACAGTAACATATTGCTCATGTTACTAAGCTACCTGTGGTCAAAACAAATAATTTGATGAACTGTGAGATTTTGTGCAGTGATTATGTGCAATACGTGTGTATTGCACATTGACTCTGTACAATAATTGTACAGACTTTTTGAAGTGCGGGAGGATCTGGCGCAAGTTATACTCTGAAAAATCATATGTTCCGTCAAGAGCATAGGTTGGTTTGTTCTAAGACCATCTGATAGCCAGCACAATAAGAGGTAACGCATTACAAAGGGATTCACTATGGACCAAAAGACAAGTAGAAGTACTAGACTTCCCTCATGCCATACCCGAAATAGGCATGCATGTCGTAAGAGGCGGTTAAAATCCACCCCCCGTGTACAGAACAGTAGATTGAAACGAAACGTTAGAGCAAGTCAATACAGTTCATCCAATCGAAGTAGTGCAGCCACAGCTCGTTTTATCAGAGCCTTCAACGTCAACATCATCAGGTAAGAGGAATTTACTTACTCTACCATCCGTAGCAAGAGTTTGTGATCGATATGGGCTTTCCGTACGATCTGCTGCAGCAGTTGCTTCAGCAGTACTCCAGGATGTTGGAATAATTGAAAACACTAATAAGACTCTAGTTATTGATAAAAACAAAATACATCGAGCTTTGTCAAAATCAAGAGAAAGCCTATCAAACCAATGTGATAATGTCGTAATTTATTTTAATGGGCGAAAAGATAAAACTCTTACTTCCGAAGAGAAAGATGGACGATACTATCGGAAGGAGGTTCTTGAAGAGCATATTTCCATTCTTGCAGAACCAGAATCCATATTCTTAGGCCATATAACTCCTAAATCTGGTACAGGAAAGGAAATAAGTAACTCAATGCTTAATTTTTTCAAAAACAAGGGATTTGATTTGAAAACAATTCTTTGCATTGGATGTGACGGCACTGCAACCAATACTGGCTGGAATGGAGGGATAATTCGCTACATGGAAATGGAATTAGGTCGACCATTACAGTGGGCAATATGCTTACTTCATGCGAATGAATTGCCACTACGACATCTCTTCACGAAATTAGATAGATCTACTTCGGGCCCTTGTTAATATTCTGGCCCTATCGGTAAGTCACTAACCGATTGCGAACTTTCTGATGTTACTCAATTTTCACCTGTGACCGGAAATGTACCTGAAATCGAGCAAAAAATCGTCGATCTATTGAGTACAGAACAAAAATATCTTTTCGAAATATGTCAAGCTATAAGAACAGGTTACTGTTCTCCCGGACTAGCAAACCGACAGCCTGGGAAAATGGCACATTCAAGTGGTTTTCGATAAAAAATAAACCGTTATTGATAGTTGGCCCGCAACATGTTTTCCAACTCATCTCTTTTTCAAGATGGTTACCAGACAACTTAAAATCAATCGTTGATGTCATTGAGAGAAACGCTTTTTTCGCACATCCTGAAATCATTTTAGTGGCAATGCTCTTCGACGAAAGGGTCTATGTCAGAGAGCTAGCTCTAAAACGAATTATAAAACCGAGGCAAACCCTTACATCAAACCGCATATGTAAGCCGCCAAACATTAAATTTAACGCTACGGATTACATGGACATAATTTTTTGGAATGAATGTCAAATTACTTCACCACCTTGCCCAGCTGAATTGACTGATGATGAACTTTCATTGCTGGTGCAAAGAAAAGAACTGAAAACACCGGAATTTCCTTGTCACACGTAAAATGTCGAAAGATGCATCAAATCTGTGACCGAAGCAAGCCAATGTGTTATCGGAGCAAAGTCGAGGGAAGGACTTATAAGAAATAAAATAGAATCACGAAGCAAAATGCATTTTTTTTTTATTTCAAGGGTCAATTTTCAATGTAAATCTTATTTTTTTTAATTTTTTTTTACCTTTTTTGCAATGTAAATATATTTATTCTTTTTTAAGTCCTTTCATGAACTTTTTTTTATTTTTTTCAAGGACACTAAAATATGTTTTACTTAACCTTAACTTTAATTTAATAAATCAAATCAATGAATTAAAATAATGAAATAAAATAAAAAAAAGGAACAGAAATATAGTTTCTTACTTTCTTTTAAGATCTTTAAGCCTCGGTAGATCGGTAGAGCCCCAAAAGTCATGTCCAAATCAATATTCAGAATCTACTCGTTAATACGCAACTTTTGATACCCCTTTCGATAAAAAATTCGAGACATTTTTTTTCTTCATACAACGACGGGACACGCTAGTGAATGTGGAGCGATACAGTGTTACATAATGGTTCTTCATACTTTGTGTGCTTGCATTGAATCACACTACATCCTCCCCCCACAGAAAAATGATATATACATTATTTTGTGTATTCATTCTTTTATTTTTGTCTTTTAACAAATTATTTTTAGCTTGTTCATGAGAATACCTTAATTTGCATTTTAATTCATTTAAGTAGTTATCTAAGTCATAAAATTTTTCTTTGTTCGTTAAAATTTCACATGGTAACGTGCCTAATTTACCAAAAACTAATTCAAGTGGTGTATATAGAGCATTGAATTATAACAGTAAGTATAGTATGGCAGCCATTCATCCCAGCTATCTTTGTCTCCTATTGTCATCAGATAATCGTTTAAAACTCTGTGATTTCTTTCTAAAGATCCTAAGGTTTCATGGTGATATGGGGTTGATACTAGTTTTTCTATATTTAATGCTTTACAAATGTTCTTTAGTAATTCGTTTGTAAATTCTGTTCCTTTATCGGTCTTTAGCTTTCTGAAGCATCTATACTTTAGTATGAATTTTTCTACTATTATTTTGGCAATGCTGACAACATCTTTACTTTCTACTGGGAATGCCTCCACAAATCTCGTTAGTTCACATTGTGTGGTTAATATATATCTAAACCCATTTGAAGGTCTATTGAAATGAAATCAAAAGATGTATGACAAAATTTTCTTTGGTGTGTCTTGTTATTTTGACTTTGTTGCATGTTTCACAGTTGTTAATGAATGATTTCACCATTCGATTCATATTCTTCCACACATATTTCTGTCATTTCATTCATTTTCAAAGCAATTTTATTAGGTAATTCAGTATTTCTTATATGCTAGACAAAAACGCTTAAAACTAGCTTAACTAACTTACTGTGTAATGTAACTCTAACTTACTGACCCTATGCGGGTGCTCTAAGCTAAACCTATCGCTTAAAACTATGTCTTTCGACGTTTACGAACTAAACTTATTTATTAACTTAACTTACTATTTGAAACTAAGAAAATTTATTTTAAAAAACTTAGTAAATGAACATTTTTTTGAGTTTGCTTAAAATTAATTTAAAATTGTCTTAAATCTAACTTACAAGCTACCTTAAATAACCTTAAAACTATCCTAATCTAAAATACGTACTACATACGTAATTTTTTTTTTGCAGTGCTGTTTTTTTTTTTTTTTTTTTTTTTTCAAAGTGCAGTGAAACTTTTTTTTTTTTTTTTAATTTTTTTTTTTTTTTTTTATTTTTTTTATTTAAACTAAACTTAACCTACCCTAAACTATGTAAGTCGGCCATAGTAAAAAGGCCAACTTTGCCCATTGAAAAAGGCTACCCCGGTTCGAATGGAACCGACGAAGGAGTTCTCTCTCCGTCCCCTAACCACCAGAATTTCTGGCGCTGCCGTTCAATATCGCGCAAATCGCGACCTGATACCGATCTACTGTACCGGAGACGCTCCGGAATGCTGTGTGTGACGTGTCGGTTGTAGGTTAGTCGCCTATCCGCAGCTGTCCGGGTAACATGGAAGATTAGCGGCACCGCTAATCTGTCCTGGATCAGACCTAATCTATCTAGATAGAGGAACGCCTCTGGCGGAACGAAGTCGTTAAGGCACACTCTCTCGTGGTACATGTCATTGGGGTAGAAGGCCCCAAAGATCAGGTTATTCATCGAGTTCACCGCTCTTGCAATGTGCCCCCGAATCAAGTTGATCACGAAATTATCCACTCTGTTTATGTTCGCCCTGTTATACAGGACCTCATTGGATTAGAATTTTTTGTACTCAGACTCTGGTGTTCTGTATAAGCGAAGGCAAGCTCAAACACCTGAATCCTTTCCATCGAGCTTGCTCCCACGTTGAACCACACGGGACAACCATATGCGAGCATGGGCCGGATAAGGGCCATGTAGCAGATTACCTTCACTCTTGCATCGAGTTGGCTGCTATAAAACAGTCGCTTTGTGAGAGCGAAAGCCGCTTTGGCTCTGGCCAGAGCAGCATCTATATGTTTGTTAAAATACAGATACTGGTCTAGCCAGAGCCCAAGGTATCTGACTACACTTCGACACGCTAATGGTTGTCCGTGCTGTCCCACGATTGAAAACTTTCGCCAATTCTTTCTGGTATCCGCAGAGGCCCCAGATAACGACGTCCTAAACAGGATGGTTTCCGACTTCTGGAAGTTGATCTTTAACTTCCAATCGTCGCAATATCGCTTGATCTTATCGAAGTCACGCTGCAAGAGTATTGCAATGACCTCGATCTTTGGACCTGATCTGTACACTATCAAGTCGTCTGCGTACGCTATAGCATGGTGAAGAGATCCTACAAGATCGCTGGTGTAAATGTTAAAGAGGATCGGCGAATTTTCCGCACCCTGTTGCAGACCATTTTTAATATCAAAAGTACCAGCAGAAGTCACATTGCCATTTTTCACAATGAACTGTCTACCGGTGATCATATTACAAAACATGTATAGCAGTGGTTTACTTATGCCCAGCCTACTCAACTTGTAGAAGAGTCCTTCTAGCCATATGGTATCGAAGGCCTTCTCCAAGTCAACCAGGCAGGCACCCGTGCATTGTTTCTTGCTTTTGTTCCATTGGATATCCGACACCAGTTTGGACGCGGCATGTATAGTATCATGCCCCGCCTTAAAACCGAGTTGGTTATCCGGAACAATATGCATGTCCTCAACCCACTATTGATCACTTTTTCGAATACCTTGCTGATATTCGGAAGGAGACTTATCGACCGTAGATTCGCCGGATTGGAAGTATCCTTACCCCTTTTGGGAATAGGATGTACCACCGCTGTCTTCCAATGCGCCGGATAATGTGCATTATTAAGCGCATTGTTAAACAGGATGGTGTAAATGTTTACCGCTGCTAGAGGGAGTTGTCGAAGCACAATGTTAGGCACTCTGATCGCCAGTGTTCTATACCATTTCGAAGATAGAAGTTGTGCACAAGGACTCGATTCTCCAGGTCGTGGTTCGGGCAAATGCTATCATTCACCTTATACACTTCCTGGAAAGTCGCTCCTATAGCCTCTACCTTCTCCTGCGGATCCTCGATCACAAAGAAGTTGTCATCACAGACTGCGTTCCCTGGATCTATGCCTGCTGTTATAAGTATTTCTTCGTTGTTCGTCGTTCGGGGGATCTTGAGACACGGCAGGTCGTTTTGATTATTCCTCCGAAATATTTTATTTATTTGCGGGAACATATTCGGGTTGTTGGATTTTACAGCCCGAATTTTGTTGTTTCAATGCAAGTTTACAGAAAGTCTGTAATTTTCTTTAATCAACATTTGGAGATTTTTAATCAACGACTTGAGTGTCCTGACCTCCGGGTTTTATCTGTCAGTAAACCGTCTGTACAAGGTTTTTAATCTTGACAGAAGTCTACTTTTTTGTAAGTGAAGTGCGTCAATTGTTGCATTGCGGTATATGTCAACGTTGTCAGTTTGTTGATACCGAGGTATCGTTCTGCCTAATTGTCTCGTTTGTTTAATTGTCTCGTCCATTCGTTGTACGTATCTGTCGATCTCCTCATTTGACAGATTCCTATTGGACGGTGGGTAGAGCGAGACACATATTTCTGTTTTAATTTGCTGATGCATTTTCTGATACCACAATGTCCTCCTATTCTAGAGTTATGATGTTTCTCAATTAATCTGTGCTTTTCTTCTTCATTAGTTACATGCTTTGGAGGTTCATATAATAATATATCTAAACATTCATCAATGTTTTTCTTCTTTTGCAGCTTATCTGTTATACATACATAGGTAGTCTATGCATTTCACATTGATCTGTTGTTGCTCTACAGTTGATGATGTACTAAAATTACTTTTTGAAAATTAATTATCAGATTTTCAATAATCAAATTGTGCCTA
Organism: Blera fallax; assembly: GCA_946965025.1. Taxonomy (NCBI): domain Eukaryota; kingdom Metazoa; phylum Arthropoda; class Insecta; order Diptera; family Syrphidae; genus Blera; species Blera fallax. The sequence continues at coordinate 24,533,769 of OX337247.1, read as the reverse complement.
AACCATTCGTGAACGACTCCTTCATCTCAATCAAGTGAATTTCAGCCTGATTTTGATGATTGTTCAGTTGTCAGCAGATCATGTTTTGTGATTTTGCCGGTAATTAAAGTTGAAATCTCAGTGATTTCAATGAGTTTATCGAAAGAAGATTAAACATTGGCTCACGCAGTCGCAATGGACGAAGATTGGCGATTCGCCGTGCAAATCAAACCCCTGAACAACGCGCCGAAGCGAATTAACAGCTTCGAGCACATTCGTCGCGAATTCGTGCAGAACGAACTCAGGAGGAACGAGAACCACACGTAGCTGCTGAAAGACTGACACAGCAGCGCAATCGCGATCTGCTTCGTCAAATTGAATCAAACGCCAATCGTAGAGTTAAAAAAAGTGCCGTGAATGTAAAATTACATCGCGCCGCTTTCCAATATGACTTCACGATTCACTACAGCGAACAGCCCTGTGTTACTATTGGGCCCATAAATGTGAATTGCCAATATTGCAATGCGCTAAAGTTCCATTCGGAGACACCAAGATTGTGTTTTGCCGGTGGTAAAGTCAAATTACCACCGTTCCGTTGAGGCAACCACGAGAACCACTGCGCTCTTTGCTTTACGCCGGGTTACCAGAATCAAGACATTTCTTGACGAATGACCACAAATACAACGGTTCTTTTTAAATGACGTCATTTAATCCTTGCATTCGCCATGACAATCAATAAATCACAAGGCTAATCTTTGGAAGTGTGTGGGATCAATCTCGAATTCCCATGCTTGTCGCATGGCCAATTATATGTGGCATGTTCACGTGTTGGAAAGCCTTCATTTTTGATTATTTATGCGCCGGGCAACAAAACAAAGAACGTAGTCTACCACAAAGCATTGACCTGACATGTGATTCCCTGAACCTCTTTACATTCCGTGTAAATAAAGGATATTAAATTCAATCGAATTCGAAAAGTGTTTCATTCAATCAATAATTGAGTGGCATCATTTGCTATCGATTGCAAATGTTCGATCGAAAAAATTAATTTCGGGTGGAATCGAGAATGCTCAAAATAATTTCAATCAAAAGATCAATTTTGGGCGGGACGAAGTTCTTCGGGTCCGCTAGTTAAATATATCTTTGAATACATTCATGCTCACAATATTAAATATCAAACTATTTCTCGCTAGCGCTAGTTTATTAACACCTGCATTGTTCATAATGAATATTAGCTTCTTCAAGATCAACTTTAACTCTAATAGAGAATTATCGCTAAATTCCACAACTACAGTGTTTGCTGCTATTATAACTTTATTTCTTCGGGCCCCTTTTTCATTAGTTTTTATTTCTTTAAATTCAATTTTCTTCATCCGCCTTATGTCAGATAGTGATGTACAGTCCCATATGTGAAGGTGATCAGTCCCCACATTTGAGTCTAAGGCTTTCGCACAGTTTTCGATTGTTCTTGGTGTTTTAATTTTCTCCATCTCTCTCTTCATTGCTCTTGTTAGTACATCTATATTGTACTTTGGTATCATTTCATTTAGTTTTTCCGAATTTTTTTGTATTCGAGAAAGTGCGTCTGCATTTGTATTTATTCGTCCTTATTTGAATACTATTTCATAGTCATAATCCATTAAGTCTACACGTATTCTGGTTAATTTAGACGAAGGGTTTTTGTGTGAAAATAAGCTCACTAACGGTCGATGGTCAGTGTAAACTATAAATTTTCTTCCGAACAAATATGGTCTAAAGTAGTTTATTCCCCAATGGATTGCTAATAACTCTTTTTCTATTATGGGTTTATTCAGCTCATGTTTGTTTAGTAATTTACTCGCATATGCTATTGGTCTATCATTTCCAATTTCTCCTTGTGACAAAACAGCTCCTAATGCAAAATTCGAAGCGTCTGTTGTTAGAATAAAAGGTTTTGTGAAATCCAGATAGCTCAATACTGGTGGTGACAATGATTTTTCTTTCAGTGTCTTAAATGCTGCTACGCAGTCCTCGGTCCAAGTGAATAGTTGTTTTTTCTTTAATAATTGAAATAATTCTTTCTATGCTCGCAAAATCTTGAATGAATCGTCTATAATAGTTGCAAAAGGCGACGAACCGTCTTACGTCATCAGCGTTTTTTGCTTCTCGATATGATTTAATTACTTCATATTTTTCTAGATCTGTGCAAACTCCTTTTGCTGTTATTAGGTGTCCAAGATACACAACCTCTGGTTTTAGGAAGTCACATTTTCCGGAATTTAGTTTTAGGTTGTATTTACGAAGTCTGTCTAGTACTCTGATTAGGTTACTATTGTGTTCTTTCAAGTTTGAACCAAATACTATGATGCCGTCTACGTAGAGAAATGCTGCTGCTTGCAATCCACTTAAAGCTATTGATGCCATCCTCTGGAAGCTATTTGTTGATATTTTTAACCCAAATGGAAGTCTTTTAAATTGATAGTGACCCTCATTTGTAGAAAATGCTGTTAATGGTCTCGATTGCTTCTGTAGTGGTATTTGGTGAAATAAACTTGTCATATCCAGTGTTGAAAAATATTTTGCATTGCCTAGTTTGTCTAGTACATCTTCCAATCTGGTCAGTGGAAATTTGTCATCTACTACGTTTTTGTTCAATGACCTGAAATCTACCACTAATTTCCATTTTTCTTGGCCGCTCTTGCTTTTCTTAGGTACAATTAACATGGCGAGTTATATGGACTGCTTGATGGTTCTACTATGTCTTCTTGTACTAGGTCTGACACCTGTTTATTTATTTCTTGTAGATGTGCGTGTGGAAGTCTGTAGTTCATTATATACGTTGGAATACTGTCAATTGTTGTTATTTGTTGTTCATAGGAATTATTCACAGCTAAGATTTCTCCTTTCATATGGAATACGTCCTGGAATTCCTCACAAATCTTCCAGATTTTCTCTGCTGCCTTATTATCCCGATTTTCAATTTTGATTTTTTTTCAGACGTTCAAGTCGTTCAGATCGGGTTTTGATATTCTTGTACGATAATATCTCGTAATTCGTTAGAGGTTGTATTCTGATCCTGGTGTTTTCAACGGTCACTGCGCTGTTCTGCGTGTTCAAGATTTTCATGTGTTTCAAACCTTTTGCTGGTATTATAGTGTTTGCCACAAATACTCCACGCTTTATTTCCTTTCCTATGATTACACTGTCTTCAATAAGCTGCATTTCTACTACTTGGATAATTTCTGTTCTTGGCGGTATTGTTAGCGTGCCTATGTTTACCATGCCCATGTTCATTGGCAGTATTATTTCCTCTTTTTCTGCGTACACTGTCAAGACGTATGTTTCATAATCTATTTTGCAGTTGTACGTTTCCAGAAAGTCTATTCCTAATATTCCATCTGTTGATAGCTATGTTCATGTCACTATTAACAATGTGAAATTGATGCTTCACTATTTTTTCTTCAATCAATAAGTCTAACTCAGATGTACCCTCCGAAAATATTGCTTTGTTTGATATGCCGTTTATCTGACATGCCTTGTTGGGATTTACTTTTTTTATTACACTATTTTTACAGACAGAAATGTCTGGTAATAGAAACAACAACCAATATTGGTTATAATTAAACTGTCTTCTAGCCCTGCTGTTGAAATTCGGATTTTTTACTTGGTTATTGTTGTTATAACCATAACTATTGCTACCTAAGCGTTGGTTAAAATTTCCACGTTGTCTTTGAAATCCTCCTATGATATTTGCTCCGAAGCGCATTATGTTATTTTGTGAGGGTGTCGATTCTACTTCTGAAGCAATTTGAATAGCTTCATTGAGCTTTGATAGTCTTGAAGTTGGTCGTTTAGCCCTACTATAACCTGCTTATTAGCTTATCCCTGAGCAGGTATTTGGGTTTCATTTAACTGTGCTATCATTGATTCTATTTTTACTACACATGTGCTTATACTGGCATTGCCCCGATGCATCTTAGCTCGATCATTATGTAATTTTAATGGATTTGCTTTTGGCCGGTATAAGTTAGTTAGTGTACTCTCAATGTCTCAAGGTTTTCAGGTTTTGTCTCTGTAAGTAGTTTATTTTTTACTTTGTCGATTAGCTTGGTTGTTATTATGAAGTTGACCAGTTTCTTCTTTTCGCTAAAGAAAAGGCTAAAGTTTCACTATAGAACTCTATTAGGCCTAGAAAGTTGGATAAATTCCTTTGGTCACCATCAAATTCTTGTACCAGCTTTGCAGCTGTTAATTATAGTCAGGAACCAAAAATGAAACTACGTCCGTTCTCCTTGATCGTCAATTACATTCTGTTTATTTTGCATCCTTAATACTAAGAGAGTCAATACATAAGAGAGTGAACCTACTAGGTTAAGAGAGTGACAACATTTATATGTGCGATCGTTTACCAAATATAAGGGGTATAACTTAAAGTCAAGAGAGTGTTAGTATTAATGTACATGTATGCGAATCATTACTTGGTATTTACTACTACAACTCGGCCATCCTGACCAAAAGATCTCCTGATCTTTACATATATTTATAAAAGTAAATCTATACTATTTGACACCTCGACCTTTCGCAAACCAAGGGCGCATATTCACGACCGCCCACACTCCTTGATACGGCACGCGGGACTGTTGAATGTTGTCTACATCTTTTAGCACGTAACGATCATACCGTAAAATTTTCGTTACTTGGTATGGTCCTTTGAATTTCGGTATCAACTTCTTAGACGCACTAGGGTGTGAGTCAAAGTTTCTTAGCACCACATAGTCTCCTAAGCACCATAAGCCGCCTTTTTCCTAACCTCTCTAAGATTACTCTGTGCTACTGTTTGTTTTACTTCTATTTTCCCTAAGTTCATATATCACTTTTCCTTTCTGACTAACTCAAAACAGCATAACACTTGGATGTTGGCCCATCGTTCGATGTACTGTATTATTTAATGCATGTTCCACTGTCTCTATCACCTGGTCCCAATAGACCCTCTCTTCTGGTCTGACTAACTTGGCTAATATAGGTCCTAAGCTTCTGTTTATTCTCCCCACTTGACCGTTCGCTTGTGGCGATCTTGTCGCCACCCGTATATGCTGTATGTTATTTTCTGATAGGAGTTCTTTGAACTCCTTTAACGTAAAACAGCTTCCTCATCGGATATTATACACTTGGGGCGACTATAGGATCTAAAATATTCCGCTAAAGCCCGAACAACTTCTTTTGTATTTGTGGTTTTAGTTGGATACAGCCTAACAAACTTCGTAAATGCATCGACCACCACTAATATGTGTCTTTTTGCTGTTCTGGAACGATCTACTGGCCCATAATGATCTATGTGAACTACTTCAAACGGAGTTTTTCCTTTGGGTATGTTATGAAGAAAGCCCTCTTCTTTCCCCTGTTTGGAGGAATACACTATGCATTTAAGACAATTTTTTATATGTTTCCCTATCTTTTCTCTCATTTTTGGAAACCAATAACTTTTCGATATTAATTCGATCATTTCATCAGTGCCTACGTGTCCAATTTCATCATGTTATTTATACATCACATGATCTTCCATACTCTCTTGAACGTAAAACGAAATTGTTCCGTCACTCTTCTTTCTGTACAGCACACCGTTGCGCATTTGTATAGCGAGTGTTCTGAACCTAACAACGTCTCCTTTAGTTTTACTAACCTGGTATCCCTCACTTGGCATTTGATTAGATTTTCTTCAAAAGTATTTGTCTCTAACGCTAAGATATTTGTAGAACGACTTAGTGCATCAACATGCTGCATGCGCGTACCAGCCCTATTGTCGAGTGCGTAATCGTAGTTTTGTAACCCTAGCGCCCACCTTGCTATTCTAGGGTTGAGCTCTTTTTTGGTCAGGGTCATTGTCAGGGAGTTTCAGTCCGGTACTATCTTGAAATGACTGCCCTGGAGGTACACACGGAACCGTTGTAATGCGCTTACTATGGCTAATGTCTCTAATTCGAAGCTGTGGTATTTTGCATCTGCGTCTGTCGTTCTAGAATACGGAGTGAATTTTCCCGTCCTCCTTCCTCTGCAACAATATAGCCCCTAACCCTACAGCGCTCGCATCACAGTGCAGCTCCGTGTCGTCTTTTGGGTCATACAAAGCCAAAACTGGAAATTCTATTAGTTTTTGTTTGAGGAATTCAAAAGATTCTAAGTCTTTCGCACCTAACTGGAACTTTTTATCTTTCCTCGTCAGATCGTAAAGTGGTTTAGCAATGGTCGCAAAATCCTTAACAAATCTGCAGTGTGCGCTCTGAAGCAGCGGAAAATTTGATATCGCTTCTAGTCCTTTTTCATCAGCCCGGATGCCTTCTCTAGTGACGGTGTAACCTAAATATTTTATACTTGTTTGTAAAAATTCGCACTTGTTCAACCTTAATTCCAACTTTTTCTCTACTAACCTTTTAAATACTTCTGTAAATATCTGAAAATGGTCATCATAATCTGCTGTCGTTATCATTATGTCGTCTAAGTATATTATCACCTCACCTCTTCTAATCATGTCTGCAAAAATCTTATTTACGTGCCTCTGAAAAGCGGAAGGGGCATTCTTTAGCCCAAATGGCATCCTAAGAAATTCATACTGCCCTAGTAAAAGACGTGTATTTTATTGAACTTTCGTGCATGTACACATGAAAAAATCCATTTTTCAGATCTAATTTGTAAAAATGCTTTTATTTGCCAACCTGTCTAACAGATCATCAATTATGGGAATAGGATAACTATCTTTCGCGGTGACCTTGTTCAAAGTACGATAATCAACGCACATTCTTAGCTCGTCTGTCTTTTTTTTTACCAACACTATGGGTGAAACATACTCTGACTCACTTTCTCTGATGTACCCTTTTGCTAAATACTCATCTATCAAGACGTTCAATTCAGCTTTTTCAGCATATGACAACCGCCGAGGAGGAGATCGAAAGGGCTTTACATTATCCAATGTTAAAATCATTTCGCTTTTTACTGCCGGTTCAACGGCAATTTGCGCAATCTACTTCCTTTCCTATATCTATCGCTATCGTTTTAGCACAGATAATAAACTACCCAGATGTCGCACGCCCATATAAAAAAATGAAGCATATTTTTGTCGTAGCAGACAACGTCGTAGCAGACAAAGAGCTTTCAGAATAAGTACAACAAATAAAGCTTTTTCTTTTTCGTCACTCCGTTCGATCGTGTGGGAAAAGTTCTTTTTCTCATCGTGTATTGTGACATGCAAACGATCGAGGTGAGGAAGTGTAAAGGGGTGTGCGGGAAGGGGGATGAAATTGCATAACGGTGTGATTTCCATACCACCGCAGCAAAAGAATAAATTTTCATGAATGGAAGTTTTGCAAACGCGTATGCGTTGTATATGAAAAGGTGTAACTGATGGGCGGGAAAACTCAATCATTTCGTTGCACTTTGTGATGAAATTTGGTGCGTAGTGTTTTATGAGGTTTTCCTCATGACCCTATCTAACCTAACCTAACCTAAAGCAGTTTTATGTTCATTTTTATGGAATACTCTTCAAAGCCTGGTAGTCTTTTGAGCATCAAACCTTAGGATATCGGGGTGATTTTGAAGACGACCTAGGACTTGTTTGGAGGAGGGACGAGTTTTTGCCTCGTTAGGTTTACGTGATGACATTGAATAATGGTGGACGTGAAGGCCTTTATTCGGGGTTTGGTTTGGTACATAAACAGGTTTTGTCAATGATTCCGCTCTATGTACACCCAACAGAGTCACCTTGAAGGCATGATGTATCTAAAAATATGACCCACCGGCTAACCAGATGATTTTTCATTGTTCTGGAAGTAATGCAATGCGGGCTTTCTGGTTTCCTGAATACCAATTGGAGTACCCAAATCCTTCCCAACACGCTTTTTAATGACATATTCTACTTCATGGTCAAGACGTCTCCAACCTACAAAGCTTTGATATACGTGGTTCCACTCAATATTCACTGGCTACACCCCAAAATCATGAGGAAAATTTCTAAATTGAACGGATGCTGGTCGGAAGAATCATCGAATCGTCCATGCGAAGCAAGGAAGCGGAGGAAGCCTTGTTAAGGCTATACCACTCGGTGCATATACTACGGTTTTTCAGGCTGAAGTAAATCTACATACTATCACATTCTTTGAAGGAATTTATGCCTCAGATCATAGAAGTCCTGACAACTAGAAAACGAAAATCGTTTTCTACGAACGGAGAGAGTTTCACATGTACAAAGAAGAAGTTTCTTCCTCCTCTTTATCCATGCAGCTTCTACAGAAGTCGTTAGCGAATAGGCATAGCCTAGTGGCCTAGGCCAGGGACATTTTCCCAGTGTTCAAGAAGAAGTTAGTATTTCCAATCATTAATTTGACCTAAGGCAGCATCCCAATTGACTCTGCAATACGGGTCTGGTCCTATAAACGCGGATTTTGATCCAGCTAGCTCGTTCGCCGATTCTTTGCCTTCAATACCTTGGTGACCGTGTGCCCACCCAAATTTAAACATATTTTGTCTGGCCAGGGTCTGTAAGGCAGCGTAGCAGCATTTAACTGTCAACGAGTCTGTCGTACTAGAACAGTGTTAGTACTGGATAGCATTGCCTGCTATCGATAGACATTGTAGGCGTTGGAAAGCTGATGAACTTGTAAGAAGGAGGCCACTATTGCATACGTCATAGGCTGTCCATTTTATAAGGGTTCCACTCACCTCTCTAAAAAAAAAATTGAAGCTCTTTGTTAAGCTACGCACGCTGAACCTTATGACCGGTCTGCAGCAAGACTAGATCTCTCTCCCTGGTTAAGCGTGGGTGACGCACAGGTGATCTCTGGGATCATTACTGAGCCCCATGCCACTGCTATTCATGCGAAGCATCTCGGTATAGTTTACATCGACCAATGCACAAGCTACAGGTACGAGGAGAAATCTGTTTGCCACCTGCTGTGTGAATGTCCTTCTCTCGCCGACAAAAAATTAAGAACTCTTGGATAATTATAATTAACTAATTTAAGTTAATGATTATTTTTCGTTAGTTTGTTTATAATAATTTCGAACATTAGTCACCTTCACTTAAGTAGGCCAAGAGCAGTGATCAGTTACTATAAGGGTATAAATATAAATAATAAAATGCAGTATGCACATCTCATATTCATTCCCATTTTCAGAGCAAATTTGTGTCCACAAAGTTAACAGAGTTTTTATTTATTTATTCAAGTGCTGAAAATAAGGTACATACATACAGATAACAAGCACACAACATAAGCCCAACCATTTGCACATATACATATATATATACGATCTATACTCCGTATCCATCCTACCAACGTGTCGGCATCAGAACTCCGTGACCGCAGTTGCACAAAATATTTTTTTTGTTTCATTTTTTCAGTGAAGTTAAACAAGGGTATGTGTGAGTGACACGATGGACTAAAAAGTGAGCAGAAAAAACAAATGTTCTGTGTTCTGTTTTTTCCCTTTTGTAAGAAGTTTAAGCTTTTTAAAAAGCTTTTTTTTTTAGTGGATTTCGTTTTCATATATCACTTCTTCCCATATGAATGAGACATCTGGGTATATTTATTATCTGTGGTTTTAGTGTCATTTTGCTCATAGTCGATTAACATGAGAGATTTTTCGAAATCACAACTATCATTTTGTTCGTTACTATTTTTTTTTCTAATTTTCTCACACTCTGATACCAGTTTAAACTTGCCGGCCTTTAAAAAGTCTCTTCCTAGGATTGCCTCATAGCTCATAGATTTGTCATCCACCACGTACAATACAACGTTTATTGCAAAAGAAATTACATAACACTTTATTTTACCAAAGACTTTGAGTAAACTTTTATTTATTCCAAAATAAGTTACACTGTTTATTAAAATATTGTATTTTATTCCTTTGGGCAGGCATGATTTCCGCACGAAGCTAATTGGATAGATTCCTGAATCTATGAGGCAATCTAGGGATAAATTACAACAATTGTCACCACTCTCTACACAAAAACTTAAATATCTTACATAGTCGTTGGACTCCTCCTCAACCAGCTGAACCGCTTGCTTCCTTTCTGGACAGGTTGCTGCTCGATGTCCCATAGCTCCACAGGCATAGCATGCCCCATACTCCCGCTTCGGTTTCCTACACTCAGCGGTGAAGTGTCCTACTGAGTTGCAGTTGTAGCACCGCATACCTTGTCCTAGACGAACAACTGAAGCATTTGCTGATCTGCTTCGCGTCGACTTTCCGGCACTGCTGCGTGGTGTTTTTTGCGTTAGCGAGGTTTCGTGGTAAAACACTGAACGTGTGCCTGTAGCCGCATGTCTTCGTCTGTGATGCCCTCCATGACATATTCCACCAACTCCTCCTCGTCCATGTCAATTCCGTTTGACAAGATTACTTTGTCATTGAAGTAATCTGCAAAACTCTCCGATGTTCTCCACTTACATGCCTCGAACTTTCGCCTCGCCATCAATTTACGCTCTTTGTCCCGAACATTTCTTTCATTTTTCCACACAGGCATTCCACCGTCTCGCACAGGAAGTTCAGCTTGGAGTGCAGCCACACTTGCGCCTTGCGCCTCAACAACGCAGCATCGTCTCCTCAATTTTGTACAGCTGCTTTACGTTAGCCAACTGGGACAACCACACATCTAGGCTTGTCGTGCCATAGTACTCCGGCAACAGTTCTTTCCACAGGCTGAACAGTTGTCCGCCCCCACTATCCTTTGACAACTCACCCGATCCGGTTTCTTCCATCGTTTTTTTCTGTGTCCTACCATTTGCACTCCTGTTTCCCGAACATGACGCTTCCGCTTCACTCATCTGTACCATCCTTTTCAGCAATAAATTTTCTTTTTCCGTCACTTCCTTTTCTCTCCTCAGCAGTCCCATCTCTTTTCTGCACAACTCTAGTTCTCTCTGCACATCATCCGACCTTACGGCACATGTACTCTGTGTTCCGTATGTATTATTTCCCGTTGTTTGCTGCGGTTCCAACTTTTGCTTACGCACGTGTCACTCACACAAACAGCCGATCGTTCGACAATCCTGTTATTTCGATCCCGTTGCTCTGTTGCACGTTCATCGTCATCAACCTCCTCATATTCGTCATCGTCTGCTGAGACGCTGCCGCCACCCCTTGTTTGTCGATTTTTTTTGGTGCCTCACCACGTTGTTCGGCCGGCATATCATTCAGTCGCATCACCATGACGCTCTTCGTGCCCGTCGTTGAAAGTCCCAGCCGCTGCAACCATTTCCGCAACTCCGCCGAGGAATAGTCTGACGCCGCAATTGAATTTTCCATCACACTCGTTTTATTTAATTATTACCTCTCCCTTTTTTTTGTTGTGTTTCTCACACGTTAGTTTTCTACACTCGTTTTTTTTTTTATTATATTATTATTTTTGTACACACGTTTTTTTTCTTTTATTTTATTAAGTTGAATCCCACTTCTGAAATTTTAGTCAGGAACCAAAAATTAAACTACGTCCGTTCTCCTTGATCGTCAATTACATTCTGTTTATTTTACATTCTTAATACTAAGAGAGTCAATACATAAGAGAGTGAACCTACTAAGTTAAGAGAGTGACAACATTTATATATGTGATCGTTTACCAAATATAAGGGTGGTATTTACTACTACATAATATATCAAATTTTGCCATCTTTATGCTAGGTTTTGGTGCTTTCGATAGTTTTGGCTTTAAAAGTGTATTTATCTGCTCTACAATCAAATCGAAGTATCTTTTTGCTTCTCCTAGTTTTTTTTCTTCTATTTCACTGCATATTTTGTCCCAAGTCTGTTCTAACCTTTTCTGCTATATATTCTTCAGTGTACTCTCTGTTCGGATTTTTCTTTAAATTTTTTAGTAATTCTATAATGTATTTAAAATTTCCATATTTTATTTAATCATAAATGGTTTATTCTATTTCTATTTATTTGTTTCCTAACATATTTCTTATAATAACTATTTATTTTTTAAATTAACAATATTACTAAGATTATAAGTATAACATAGGTTAAATTATCATTAATGCTATTGTTGCTGGTGTTGGCCGCTAGATTATTATTAATAACTTCTTCTTTTGCTTGCCGTTGTCCCATGCTAGCGCAGCTCTTTTAACTTCTCGATGAGTCGCGCCTTTTGCTTTTATCCAAAGTTATGGGGATCACCCTGTGAAGTTCGGCTCTCTCTTGGCGGCGTTTCACTTGTTTTCTGCCCCGATTTCTTCTTTTCTTGATTGGCTCCTGTTCTTGATTCCTGATCTCGTTGGCTTGCGGTCGCTTTTGCCTCTTTTTGTACTCCTTGATTGTGAGGGCTTTCGGTCCGACAGATTTTGCCGTTGGCTCGTACACTGGTGCTTCTACTGGTTCCCCTGTTGCTTCTGGTACGTATTGCTCCAGCTCTTCGAACAATTTGTCCAGCTCCTCTTTGTTATAGGCCATGTGCCTTCGTCTTGGTGGTGGTCTCTGTTGGTGTTGCTCTTTCTTTGGTGGTGCTCTCTTCTTCACGGCTTTTATCTTCGCGAAGATGGCAGGATCGCCATGTAATGTTTCTGGATCGATACGTAAGTTTTGTTTAGGATCGCTAGGTTTCACTATTGAACCACTTCTCATCGGAGCCTACCGCCTATGCTGTATAAAGTGCAGCTCGCTCTTCTTTAGCTGTTTAAAGCGCAGCTCGCTGAAAGATAATGGCAAATTACTGCCGCAGTTGTTTGAGTCAAGTTTTGGATCAAGACTGACTTTATTCAAAAATTCACTCCACTTTTATACAAGATTCTTACACTAGGTTTTCTGTAGGGCATTCCTACAATGTTATGAGTGAATGTGGAGCGATACAGTGTTACATAATGGTTCTTCATACTTTGTGTGCTTGCATTGAATCACACTACACTGGGCCTTACAGCTCGAAGTCGTAGGAAATGCCTAGGTAACTACTTTTCAGTAACCTAGAAGAGGTAGGTCTTATCAACCAAAACAGGCTACTTAGATTCAAATCAAGTGTTTCAGGGAAAGTGTTTAGGTTTCCATTTGCTCTTTATGGAGGTTCCCCAGGGATAGCAATGGGCCCATTTTGGCGCCTAGTGATTTATGAGAATGACACAATCCCATCATCTGCAATAAAGTGCACTCCAGAGATTAAAATCAAATAATTCAACGATTTGACACCGCAATCAATTAGACAAAAAATCCAAGAAAAACGGAAACTGCGAAAGGTATGGTAAGTTACCAGATCTCCACTTCACAAGGCAAAACTGAACAGATCAACGAAAAAGCTAAAAGAACTCTTACAGACGCATAATAATAACAATACCAACTAATTCCTATCAAACCTACCAGCAACTAAAGCAACCAACTTCTCATTGTGAAAATTAAATAAAAAGCTCGAAAAAGGTTGTATGTATTTGGCTGCGATCCTATACCTATACATGTATATACATATATAAGTACATATGTACATACATGTATTTATTATCTTTCACAATGGTTTTATTCGTTTTACAGTTTGCGTTCCAAATTTAAAAATGTTGAACTGGTTCTTCTGTTGCAATTTTCTTTTGAGGAAAATTATTTATGTACGTAAGTATGTGCACACATATATGAACTCAATATCTAGAGCTTTCATAATAATAAACATTTTTGCGTTAATTATACTCGTTTTTGTGTAATGAAATAAATGAAATAGCACTTTTTTACTTAAGAACAAAAACAAAGTGTATCGGCGCTACATTGCAAATTTCATTCACCCGTATTTGGAATGATCATTCGATTCTTCAAATCATTCGAATACTTGTTTGTCGATTCTTCAAACCTTTCGATTATGCCTATCACTATTTTAAACCAAGAAGCCATGTTTTCTTTATTTTTGTGAAAATACAGAAATGTCTTATAGATCGAATTTCCACGGGCAAAGTATTGAATAGTTTGTATGAAACAATAGAGTAAAAGTTTCTGTTACTTGTAGTGCGAAAGGCGGGAATGCTCACAACAAAGTTTGAATAGCTTCGTAAGCTGCGTGAGTTAGAGATCGGACTTTCCATATATCCGCCTCTCATAAAAAACACCTTCAGGACTTTAAAATAAAATAAATTTCGCAAAAGAAGAATTTTCAAAGTCCAAAACAGATTCATAGTGTGTACTGAACGGTGGGAGCTACAAACTTTTCGTATTTCGCATTTTTAGGTGAGAGTTAAATGCTGCAGCTTCAAAGTCCATATTGCAATCTTGAATGCAATAAGCCATAATAAACCATTTCTAAGGCGATAAAAACACCGAGTAGAGGAAAGTATGTATTTTTCAAAAAGGAAATGTGCTTGGACCAGTTCAAATTTTAGTCAATAGTGACAATAAGGTAATTAAAACTATCTATACTTCAATTTTGAAGGAATTAATACTGCAGTCACCATTTCAATTGAAAGTTTGATTATTTTGGAAACTGCATTAGTTGTTTAACAGATCGAGACTTGAACAATCGTGAGAATTAATCGGTGTACTCCTGCCCAGTAAGACTGAAATATGTACATATGTACATCAATTTCGCTTGACTACTAACAATAAGCCTGTGTTCCGTAAACTAACATACATATTAGTAAAAAGAAGTCATGGTTAATGTTAGCTATTAAATCTGACTGGCTGAACAAAATGCAATTCCAAGGTCGTATTTCAAAAAAGTTTATTCGTATTTCAAAATATAACAATATTTTACACAGTTTTCCCGCAAAGCTTATGCCTTGTCTGCAGGAGGTTATTCTGCTGACAACATGTTAATAGAAAAATTTGAGCTTTGTTGTACATCTGGCCAAAATTTTTAAAAAAGCTTTTTTTTTCTTTTTTAGAGGAAGGGGAAATCTTCAAAAGATACTGATGATCCGAGTAATCAGTATGCCGGATTTTTACCGACTAAAACCGCCTCCCACATAATTGCGATCTAGTCACTTGGACTAATAAGCAATTTTTTTCTAATCTAATCTGTAGGGTTTTTGTCGTTTCGAGAGTTCCGCCCATCGACGTCTGTCGACAGATGATATGCAATACTGAACAACTGGAAGTAGAAGTGAAAAAATTTGTTAATGATATACAACAATCAGCATGGATAAATACGCCAGAAACTAGAATGAAGACTAAAGGGAACATCTATCCCAGACAAATCAGAGAACTTATTGCGGATAGAAGACGAGCGAGAAAAATATGGCAGCAAACTAGAGACCCCCAAAACAAAACGAAACTGAACAATCTTACCCAACAGTTAAGAAGAAAAATTAGAACACTAAAAGAAGACTCAATAAAAGGTTATCTTAGAAGATTAACCAACGAAAAAACAACAGATTATTCGCTATGGAAAGCAATGAAAAATATCAAAAGGCCAATTATGCAGATACCACCCATCAGAACAACTGAAGGGAAATGGGCTAGAAGTAACCAGCACAAAGCTAGAATATTCGCAGAATACCTAAAAAATGTATTTCAACCAAACAGCGCGCAAGAAATATTCATACCTATGGGAACAGTCGGAGATGAAAGTGAAGAAATAAGACTTACGACTGCAAGCGAAGTGAGAAATGAGATTAAAAATAACATTAACCCGAAAAAATGCCCTGGTTATGATCTTATAACCGGTGAAATATTGAGGCAATCACCAATGAAAACTATAATTAAACTTAAAATTTTAATCAATGCTTCTTTTAGAATGAAATATGTTCCCAGCCTATGGAAAGTGGCAGAAGTAATAATGATCTCTAAGCCCGGAAAGCCACCAAACGAAGGCCGATTTCAATACTCCCAGTAATATCCAAACTTTTCGAAAAACTACTTGTTAAGCGACTCAATAGCATCATTGAACGAAAAAAATTAATTCCAAATTATCAGTTCGGATTTAGAAGACATCATTCAACAATTGATCAAGTCCACAGAATAACTAACATCATAGAAAAAGCATTAGAAGAGAAAAAGGTTTGTTCTGCAGTATTTCTCGACGTAGCTCAAGCCTTTGACAAAGTTTGGCATGTAGGACTAAATCATAAACTAAGATGTGTAATACCAAACAATATGCTGCAATACTAGAATCCTACTGAAGTGGACGATTTTTTAGAATAAAACAGGAAGAATCGTATTCCGAATTAACGGAAATTAAAGCTGGAGTTCCACAAGGCAGTGTGCTGGGCCCCATTCTGTATCTCCTATATACTGGTGATCTTCCAGAACTAGAAAATAGCACATTGGCCACATTTGCTGATGACACTGCAATCCCAGCGGTAGGAGAGACCAATGCAGAATCCACAAAGAAGCTGCAATCAGTTGTGAACAAAATTTTTAATTGGACAACAAAATGGCGAATCAAGCTTAATGAAAGCAAATCAGTGCATATAAACTTCACTAATAGATTATTAAATCACATCCCGGTAACTATCAACCAGAAAGTAGTACCGTACGCGAACGCAGCAAAATATCTTGGAATGACCCTAGATGCTAAGTTAAGACGGAAAGAGCACGTAAAAAAGAAAAAAACGGAGTTGGAAATAAAGTACAGAAAAATGTATTGGCTGATAGGAAAAGATTCACCACTATCGATCTATAACAAGCTTTTATTATACAAGCAAGCATTAAGGGCAATATGGACATATGGTAGTCAATTATGGGGCTGTACCAAAAAGAGCAACGCAGACATCGTTCAAAAATTTCAAAACAAAGTGCTAAGAAATATAGTCAATGCACCATGGTACATAAGGAACAATGACCTCCACAGGGACCTAGGAGTGGAATTCGTCACAGATGAAATTAAAAAAAATGCACGAAGGCATGAATCAAGGCTTCTACTACACACAAATACTGAAGTAGTACAGCTTTTGGACAACGGAAACATAGCACGAAGGCTCAAAAGGACAAAGCCATTTGAACTGGTTTAGGTCAATCAGACCGCCCATTCAGAAATAAATATATATGTAGGAATGTATGTATCTGGACATCTGCCTAACATTGGAAAGTATGTAAGCAGAAAAATAAGTACTTACTTAAAAAAGCTAATATTAAAGATTTTAATTTTAAATAATTCTTTAAGTTTCAAATGAAAAAAGAAAAACAATTTAAATTTGATTTAAACTTGATTCATAGAGAGAAAATATTGTTTTATCAACAACTTTCTTAATAGTTGATCTCTGACGTTGCTGAGACATCTGGGTAGCTCGTTCAGGAGGCTGGGAACCATATGACTTATTTGCAGTTTTCCATATACGTTATAAATTCGAGGTATATGTAATAAACCTTATGTGTCTTCTTGTGTTGACGTCGTGTTGCAAAGAGGTTCGAAAACGGTTGTCATCATAATATTCCAGTATAACTGCCATCTTGAATATATTTGAGACGCTGAGAGTTTTAAAATCACTAGCAAAGTAATAACTTTCAAGGCTCTGTTCTGCAATTTCTCTAGCGATTGTATATGTGACTTTGCTGCTCAACCCCATGTGGATTGTGATTCTATCAGCGAATAGTATACGTGCAGTACCGGTTGTTGCATGTACGTTTTTAGACAGAATAGAGCAAAGAAGGCGCTCTTTAGTTTACGGCGAAGATTTGTTATGTGAGTGTCCCAAGTTAAAGTCGATTGTGACCCCTTCTTCGATACATAATATTGCAGATGTAGTTGGACAATCGTTGTTCTGGTAAAGGATGCCTATAAGTACCGGTTGACTATGAGGCCCGCGGATATACATCAGTTTTGTTTTTGACACATTTATAACAAGACCATTGTCGTGACGCCATCTTACAGCCTTGTTGAATTCTGCCTGCATTATTTGCGTCGCGGTATCCAGAAATCGATGTTTTACTACAATGCTGTATCATCGGCGTACGCGAAAGGAACGCTTTGTGTGAGCACTCGCAGCAACTCGTTGGTATAGATTATAAATAAAAGCAGATCCAATTTTGATCCCTGTGTACGTATTTCATACCCTTCGGTTCACTATGGCTTCCAAAGATTTTGACTTTGAACTGACGATTGGTGAGGTTATCTAATAACCAGTTGGCCAAATATCCCCTTATTCCCACCCTGTACACAGCTTCCAAAAGCTTATGGTGATTTAGTGTGTCAAAAGATTTACTTAAGTCGATAAAAATAACCAAGACTTGGTGATTTTTGTTGAGGCTCTCATTGACCATGTTCGCAAATTCGCCTAAGAGTTTGTCCGTACTTTTATTTTTTTGAAACGCATATTGATCTGCTCCAATCAGGGAGTACCTTTCAACAAAATTATTGAGCTTTTTCACAACATTTTTCTACAATGGGCAAGATTGACATTGGCCTGTAGTTTCTTTTATGTTACTTTTTGCTCCTCCTTTTTGAGCATATTCCTGAGAGTGTCAGTCCAAGATTTCCTGCATTTGGTTTTAGATCCACTGGCCTTATTCCATCAAAACCTGGTGTCTTACTCGCGTATAACTTATTTAATGTATTTACTATCTCATTAACGTTGGTGTGCTTCATATAGTATATTAAGTTCGTGATACTGCTATTCATATTGATCGAAGTGGTGTTCCCGCATCTGTGAATTATTTTTGTCGCTTTCTTAGAGAAGTAATCGGAAAATTCATTGATAACTTTATTAACATTTAAATCATTGAAATTCTTAAGAATCTGTTGGTCCAAATTATTTTATTGACAAAGTTCCAAGTCTTTCTTGGATCCCCTCTGACTGTTGCAAAGGTTCTTTTGTAGTAGCTACTTTTGCTTAGTCGAATTTCTTTATCAAGCCCGTTACGGTACTGTTTGTATTCTCTTTCATACGTGGCGCAAAGTCTATTATTTTTCCATCTCCTATTCAGCAGGTGGCGTCTCCTACACATCTCCTTCAGCTCAGGTGTTATCCAAGGATGTTGCGTCCTATTTTTCCTATGGCTGCTTCTAAATGTCGCGCGCTTATATTTTTTTTTTTTTTTTTATAATTTACCCGCACTCAAGGGGATATGAATACCCTTTTAATGTGTATACACAGTGCGGGCGTTGAAGGAAGATAGAGAGAGAGAGAAAGAGATTGGTGTAGTGGTTTGAAACTTATATATGTATTGTCTGCATTTTTTCGGCGAAGTTACAATACATGGCTTCGACATTCTGCTCCAGAAGAACAGGATCCCAGTCAGTGGCTTCTATCAATTCATTTACGACTTGATTCCAGATACGCTCTTTCCTGTTTCTAAGTTAAGTTAGCCTCTGTTTTGTGAACGTCCCATAGAAGCATGGTAGCATAGTGATCGGATATGCAAAAAGGGCTCCTAGAGAATAAGTGTGAAAATTGAAAAGATAGTAGTCAAAAATTTGGTATCAGTTGAATCGCTAGAAACTTCTTTATGTATAAAAGTTTAAATCTGAGTAAGTTGTAGCATATAAGACCAACATAATACCAGCCGAAAATTAAGTCTCAATAAATGAGTAAAAGAGGCCTGTTGGAAACATCCCCAGAACAAAACCACTCTGGCTAAGCTGGCAGCAATAATGAAAGCAGTAATGAAGGGAAATCCAAAGCTGAAAACCGTTTTAAGAGACGACAGACTATACATTCAAGATCGGCTATTCACTTGGGATCCGGCTCATGGACTTATGCACGGGAATACGAATGGTCTTAACGCTTTAGAAGACTTAGTTAGAAAAATTCCCAGAGGTTTGTATAATTTGGTGAATGAGCTTACAAACCAAAACAATTTGCACGAAATGTCAATTCGAAGTTCAGCTAGAGCAGTAATTAAGAAAACAGCCGCTGTAAGCAGTAATGGCGGCACTGTATGTTTACACGAGGTTGAGGAATCTTATTGAAATCTATCTGTCTGCCACAACAACGAAATAATTGATGAAGTTAAAATGAATAATTTAAAAATTTTAAGCTATAATGTTGCAGGATTAAAAATAAATTGGAATTTGATGAATTTTTTAGCTATGTAGAAGAATTTGATGTTTTATTCTATTCGAAACCCATGTATTAAAAAATGAAGAATCTAAATTTAGTAATCTACTTACAAAACATGAATTAAAATGGATACCCGCTGTGAAAACGAGCGTATTTGGTAGAGGAAGCGGTGGTGAGCTCATCGCATACCGTAAAAATGTAAGCACTATAGATATACATCTAAAGACGATTGAAGGAACACATATCTTGGAACTAAAAATAAGAGACAGTGTCTCGTATATGCTACCTGTTTATCTAAACCATAACTACTGGGAACGCGACTATAATAAGCTAAACGACTTGTTAATAAACCTTAATTCATTAAATCTTATGCTGATTGGTGACTTTAATGGAAGAATAGGTCCATCACAGAACGACTTTGTAACTTTACCCCCTGCATCTTTCATACATCCAACTCGCAATTCTAAAGATTTAACGCACGATCAAAAAGGTGCTAAAATAATTGAGCTGGTAGACTCTTTTGATTGCATTATTTTATATGGAAGTTGCAATGGCGTCCTTAACCCTTGTGTCTACAGCCAAAAAATTATACATGAACACACACCCAACATACCCGGGTGTCCCATACATTTTTGTATGCACACGGGCGTCGGAAGGAGTTGGTTGTGTTTCTGCCAATTATTGTGTCTAAGAATTGTTTGAAGTGTTTTCTCTTGTTACAACATTTGTTACGGCATTTGGATACAAAGACGCTTTTATTTTTCACGGAACGCATTTGAGAAACAATATTTCAAGAAGTAAGCATACATTTTTCTTACTTATTTATATATTTATATATTTATTAATTTACAATTTACATACATTTTCTATGCACACCCGGGTGTGTTGGCTATAGATAGAAGGGGTAAATTGCAAAAACTACTTGTAAATTTTGACCCGAAAAGAAAAAAATTATTTTTTTCTTCGAATATGATAAAAAACAATGGCGCAAATTCATAGTCAGATAAAACCCATTTTAAAAATATTTAATCATCTAGTTAAGCTAAAACCGGTTTTTTGGTATTCATAGTTGTCATAGAGTCCATATTAAGCCTAGAAAGCCGTTTTAAATTTAAAATGAGTCAAACGTCATTTTAAGTAAATAAAAACAGCTTTTTTTAGCATTCATTAATGAAGAAAGTTATTAAAATGATTCCGGAGGATCGTGATTTCCAAATTTTCGAAGATGTTAAATTAATAACAAATCAAAAATGTATAAAACCCGATCGAACCCATTTGAGGGGTTAGATGAGAAAGAATTTTATTCGAGGTATAGGTTCGACAAAACCACTGCTAAATTTTTGATGATATCCTTGATATGAAAGATCCTCGAACGAATCATGTGCTACCAATTCCAATACATATACAAGTGCTAGTGACTTTGCACTTTTTGGGAAGAAATGTTCATCAGTGTGATGTTGGTAAGATTTATAAATATACCAGCTGACCCGTGCTCGCCTTGCTTCGCCCCCTTCCAGTTTTAAAACAGAAATGTATTCAGCTTCTGAATTTCCCATGAAATTGGAATTAGCGTTACTGTCAGGCAGAATGCTCTTTGGTGGTTCCGGCGGTGCCCGATTTCTCTGAGCATAACTTTTCCGCTTGAACAACACAATCCAGCAGATTTTTTTGCCCACTTTTGTGCACCACAAAAGCTACAAACCTCAGACATTGTATACCTACATGCGACTCCTTTTGGTATGAAATGAAACGTTCATATTGAAAACATGAATTTTTCTTTAGGCACCACGGTTGGACAACATTTTCACCGATAACAATAAACCGTTCATTAACAAAACCAAGTCTATTAACAGTGAAACTTTGCACTTCTCAGCCGAAACATCCACCTAATTTTTGTATATTTACTCAATTTTTAAGTTTGAATTACTTTTTTATGTGAATTTACTACATTTCTGTCAAAGTATGTTGCCGTTTGGCTTTGTTTGATCAAAAAACATTTAAAATACGTTTTAAAGTAGGAACTCGTTAGAGGATGGGAAAAACGTGCCTATGAATAACAAAACTTAAAATATGGTTTAAAATTTAAAACCGGTTTTAAATAGAATCGATTTTATACCCTAATCATAGGCTGACTATGAATTTGCGCCAATATTTTAGGAGGCTTTTCAAAATTTCAAGTCGATACGGCACCTAGAACTCAAAATATATCAATCTGAAAATGAAAAACACACCCGGGTATGTGGGTGTAGACACAAAGGTTAATGGCGAGTATACGTTCCTACGAGGTACTGCGTGCTTCGTTATAGACTACTGTTTCGTATCGGGAAACTGGCAAACATGTCTGTTCGACTTTAAAGTAGGCGTAAAAACATATTCCGACCACATGCCATTGGAAATCACTGCTGCGGCTCCAGTCAGACGCCTTAAACTTGGTAAATGAAAACTACATAAATTTATTTCCAAAATTATACTGGAGCGACAGAAGTGTTCTTCAGTACCAACTAAACCTAAACAGACAATTGGAACAACTGAGTAGCATATCGATCGAAACACTGACGGAGGCAATTAAAAAAGCATCACCACCAAGACCAACGATAGCTTTCAAGAGTGAGAAGAAGAAACAAATATGGTTTGACAGTGAGTGTATGAAAGCTAGAGATAAATCTTTCGCGCTGTTAAAACTTGTAAGGTTGTACAACACAAACACTTTTAAAGGTCTCTACGCATCCGCAAACAAAAAATGTAAATGCCTTTGTCACGCAAAAAAGTCCAACTACGAGCATCAACAAGTTATTGCATTAAGCTCAGCTAAATCTTCTGCAGAGTTCTGGAAAGTAATTAAACACATAAATGGAAGAAGAAACGCCATTGCGCCGCATTTACATGCTCAGCAGTTGGGAGATTACTTCAAAACTCTACTTAATAGCGAACGAACATATTTAGCGCACCAATATGCAGCCCCCTTCTTCGTACACGAATACCTAGACGCTCCATTTACTTTGAGTGAGGTACTAAGAGTAATAACGAATTTAAAAAAGAACAAGGCCCCGGGAGAGGACCGCATATCTTTTAAGTTTTTCAAAAACTGTACAACAGAATTTGTAACAGCCCTGTACAGCAGAATTAAACCGAATATTTGAAACGGTAAATATTCCACAAAGGTTCCGGAAATCTATAATATTCCCACTACACAAAAAAGGAGATTATAACAACGAGAGCAACTATAGAGGCATATCTTTTTTAAACTTACTTACTTACTTAGGTGGCGCTACAGTTCGGGGTGAACCTGGGCCTCAACCAACAAGCCTCTCCAGTTAGCCCGGTCCTTAGCTAACTGCCTCCAGTTGCGCACTCCAAGTTGGTTAAGGTCCCTTTCTACTTGTGCGCGCCACCTTAGGCGAGGTCTTCCTCTAATGCGTTGTCCCTCCGGGTTAGATTCGAAGACTCTGCGCGCCGGAGCATTGGTGTCCATTCGCTCTACATGTCCTAGCCATCTTAGGCGACTGATGCGCAGTTTTTTGACTAGGTCGATGTCGCTGTACAGCTCGTAGATTTCGTCGTTGAATCTTCTCCTCCAAAGCCCGTCAACGCAAACGGGACCGTATATCTTCCGAAGAATTTTTCTCTCGAAGCGACCAAGGATATCTTCATCCGCTCCATGTTTCAGCGCCATAAAGCAGGACTGGGATGATCAAGGTCTTGTACAGAGTCTCCTTAGTTGTTCGAGATAGGGCCTTACTACTCAATTGTCTTCTCAGCCCAAAGAAACAGCGATTGGCAAGAGTAATTCTTCGGTTAATTTCCGCCGAGATGTTATTGTCAGAATTAATAGCAGAGCCAAGGTAGACAAAGTCCCTTACTACCTCGAAGTTATAGCTGTCGACTGTGACGTTCTGTCCGATTCGTCGATGTTGGGTATCCCTTCTTGTCGACAGCATATACTTTGTTTTGCCCTCATTTACAGCTAAACCCATTTTGGCGGCTTCTGTTTCGATACTAGCGAACGCACCAGTGACAGCCCGCTGTGTTCTGCCAATTATGTCGATGTCATCCGCGTAAGCTAGCACAATTCTTTCAGGAATGATATTAAAGAAGTCACATGACAGCGCGTCGCCTTGTCTAAATCCTTTTTGACATCGAAGGTCTCGGTGAGGTCATTACCGACCTTGATGGAGCAGCGAGCGTTCTCCATCGTCATCCTGCACAGGCGAACGAGTTTGGCAGAGATGCCAAAACTAAACATGGCTCTGTATAGCTCGTCTCTATAAATGCTGTCATATGCGGCCTTAAAATCGATAGAAAGATGGCGAGTATCGATTTGGACTTCTTGGGTTTTTTCCAGGATCTGCCGGAGTGTGAAAATTTGATCGACCGTGGACTTTCCTGGCCTGAAACCACACTGATAGGGGCCAATCAGGTTGTTGATGAAGGGTTTCAGGCGTTCACACAATATGGCAGATAAGATCTTGTACGCGATGTTGAGAAGACTGATACCTCTGTAATTGGCGCAGTTGAGGGGGTCTCCTTTCTTGTGGATCGGGCAAACGATGCTGAGGTTCCATTCATCAGGCATACACTCGTCTGACCAAATCTTGGAAATGAGTTGGTGTATGCTCTCTACCAAGTCATTTCCAGCTGCCTTAAACAACTCGGCCGGTAGGCCATCAGGACCAGCAGCTTTGTTAGATTTAAGCTTAGATATTGCTATCCTCACTTCGTTTTGGTCAGGTGGACGGAAGTTTTGGCTATCGTCGTCTATATTGAATGGAGTATTCTGCCTGACAGCGGTATGTTGGTCTTCAGCGCCGTTATACAGTCTGCAGAAAAAATTTTTCCATATTCTCAGCACCGACTGTGATTCTACTACCAGGTTTCCTTCCTCATCTCGACAGGTTTCCGTACGGGCCTTGTTGGCCTGACACGTTCGTTTTACCTTTTGGTAAAACTTCCGTACGTTATTCCTGGGGTATAATCTCTCAATATCTTCGATCGCGCGCTTCTCGTGCTCTTTTTCTTCTTCTGGAGAAGCCGATGTTCTTCCCGTCTCTTACGCTCGTAGAGCTCACGAGCAGCCATCGTCCTTCTTTGCAGCGCCGCTTTGTACGCGTCCTGTTTAGCTGCATGTGCTTGCCGGCATTCTTCGTCAAACCAGGGATTTCTTGGTGGTGGTCGACTGACACCCAGCACATCAGTTGCGGCATCTCTGATGGCATGTTGGCAACGTTGCCACTGGCCTTCGGCACTTGATGCTGGCGGCATAGGAGTCGTGGAGAGGTTTCGGGATACGCGATCGGCGAAGATTCTGGCGGTCTCTTGCGATTGCAGCTTTTCGACGTTAAATCTTCTCACAGTTATTCTTCTCCGTGGCGTTCGGGATATCCGCATTCGTACCTTGGCTGCAACAAGGTAGTGGTCCGAGTCGATGTTGGCTGCTCGAAAGGTTCGGACATCCAGAATAGTGGAGGCATGCCTTGCGTCGATCGCAATATGATCAATTTGGTTGACCGTTTCATGATCGGGAGACCGCCAGGTCCCCTTGTGGATATTGAGATGAGGAAACCATGTGCTTGCTATTGTGACGTTTCGCCCCGCAGCAAAATCTTTTTTAAACAGCTCGGCTAAAATATTTGGAGCACTGCTGTTTAACAGACTTACGCAATGGGTTACAAACAATAAAGTCCTACACTAATCTCAGGCTGGATTTAGAGCACACTACTCAACTGTTTGCGTTACGTCACGTCGATAATCGCACAGTGACGTCAGCATGAGAGAAGAAGTGGAACGCATTCACACAAATTTCCCCTTAAGGGAAATTTATGTTTGTACTAAAATTTTGTACATAAAATATATAGTAAAAAACAATATATCATAATCTTTTATAACGTCAAGTGAGACAGTTCGCCTTTTATTTGTGCCGTTCTGCACCGAAATCTCAGTTTTTAATTTCACCGGTGGCAAACGTTTTTTTACCCTGTTAACAGGAATTTAAATCTTAAAGTTCTCCCGTTTCTTGATTGTGGCAAAGTCGCCAACATTTGGTCCTTCTACGCCTATATACGTGTTTAAATTTCTTTTTTAAAATTTTTATTCGGCCTCCGGTGATTTTTTATGACAATACGGACATCTTTTCTACACATCGAGGAGTAGTATCCTCACTAACCCAGTACTTCATCAGCAAGTGATTTTTTTTCTACGCGGATTCTGGATTTCTGGATTTTCATCTATTTCGTTTACTTCGAGGGATTTCACCAGTACCCATAACGCGGATTCCTCAGCGAGTGTCTACAACGAGTGTGTATAGAAGACAAGTGTGGAAATCTGCAAAGGATTTGAGAGAAAAAAAAAAAAAAAAAAAAGCTGAAAATTAACAAGTAAGTGCATTTACTTAGTTATTACTCACTAAAATATTACTGCTGGTGTGTGTATATATTGTGTGTATAATTTTTTAATACGTGTGTATATACTTTATAAAACGGAATATAATTATCCAAAATGAAGAAAAGCGCATTGGAAAAAATGTTTGAACAATTAGAAAGGGATATTTCCAATTTTGCAAAGACAGGTTTAGCCAGGCGGACAGCGAATTATTTAACGGGTCGGTTGTCTATGCTTGAGAAGACAATAGAGAAGGCGGAAATTGAATACCAAAGGGAGCTCTCCTCATTAGGTGATGATGACGAGGTGAAAGAAGCTGCGGCAGAGGCCATCTACGATAAAATTAGAGAAGGCTATTTTGAATATCGTAGCGATCTTCTGGATGCCATCGACAGGGCACAGGCGGCAAAAAAGGTATCGGACGACAAGACACAAGATGCCAAACAAGTTGTACCGGCCAGGTCGACGGAGATAAGGCTCCCAAAAATCAATTTGCCAGTTTTCTCAGGTAACTACGAGACCTGGCGCGCTTTTCGAGATCTGTTTGTTTCACTAATTCATCACAATGCGTCCCTCTCTGAGATACAAAAGATGCACTATTTAAAATCAAGTGTGTCTGGTGAAGCTGGTAAACTTTTGGCTCACCTGGGCATTGATATGGGCAATTATTCCAAAGCGTGGGAAATCTTGAAGGATAGGTACGATCACCAACGCTTTTTAGTAAACACCCAGTTGAAGTGTTTGTTCAACCAGCCGTTAATCTCTCAAGAACGCGCCGAATCCATAAAAGAGTTATTGGACACTTCAACCGAAGTTATACATAGCTTGGCTAACTTAAGGGTCGCCGTTGAACACTGGGGTGTAGTGCTAATTTTCGTGCTCCTGCAAAAACTGCCTGCAAAAACACAGCACCTATGGGAAGAGAGGTTAGGATCAAAATCAGACAGCAAAGCCTTACCCACCTTTGAGGAATTCAAACAATTTCTGGAAACTCGGTTTCGTACCTTGGAGGCAGTTAACCAGCAGCAAGCACGAGCAACGCTGAATCCCATCAAGCCAGTGTCCCACCGAAACGTTTTGCATACATCAACCAATAACACGAAGTACTCTTGCCAAATTTGCAGCAAGGGCCAACACGCTATTAGGAAATGTAGCAAGTTTCTAAAATTGAGTATTGCTGATCGGTCTAAACAGGTAAATAGATTAGGTATTTGTAAAAATTGTTTAGCATATAGTCATACCTCTGAGCATTGTCCGAGCAGTCGGCGATGCTACTACTGCCAACAAGCTCACCATTCGCTTCTTCACTTCAACAAAAATCCGATTGTGGGGCAAACGAATGTTTTCACTGCACAGGGATACACTACGGGGCCAACAACTTCCTCGATGAACGCTGGAGCGCCTACTTTTCAACCATCTGAAAGGGAAACAACAGTGATGAGACCGGACATCAACACATTTTATGCAACACACCCAACAACGCAAGTGTTATTAGCAACTGCACTAGTCAAAGTGAGCTCTGTTACCGGCGAATCTTACTTAATGCGAGCGTTATTAGACTCAGGCTCAGAGGCCAGTTTTATAACAACATCAGCCGTTCAGCTACTCTGTCTTCCGCCAAAGTCAACTTCTGTCAAGGTTTATGGGTTGGGTTTGGTCAGCAGCGGCGTCTGCTCAAAGGTGGTAGATATCTCCTTAGCTTCACACACCTCAGCGTTTAGAGTATCCACTCAAGCTCTTGTCCTCAAGTCGCTGTCTGGGCATCTGCCAACTCAAACTTTGACCACAACCGGTTGGGAACACCTGAATGGTTTGACTTTAGCGGATCCCAAGTTCAATCAATCAGCCAAGGTGGATTTGTTGCTGGGCAGTGATGTCCTGGCTGATATTTTGTTGCCGGAAATAGTTAAACCAATCGACACTAATTTACCCATCGCTCAGAAGACCAAGTTAGGATGGATCCTATTTGGTAGAGCTCCCATAGTAACACAGCGAATCAACAATTTTCTCCACACATGTTCCATCGAGACAGAGCTCCGTAGATTCTGGGAATTAGAAGAGATTTCTCACCAGCCATACGAAAGACCCGAAGATATCGAATGTGAGGCACACTTTGTCAAAAACGTTCAACGGCTAGATGATGGTCGTTTCCAAGTGGCCCTTCCGTTTAAGGGGAGTGTTCATCCCTTTCTGGGCAGGTCAAAGGAAGGTGCTCTCAGCCGCTTCAAGAGTCTGGAAAGGAGGCTAGAAAAAGACACAGCTTTAAAACAGCGTTACTCAGACTGTCTGGAAGATTACCTGAAGCTCGGCCATATGGAAGAGATAGAGGAAGGCTCCATTCCGGATCGGCATCACTATTTTATGCCACACCACGCCGTCCTTAAGGAAGGGAGCTCGACTACTAAGCTCCGTGTGGTATTTGATGCTTCGTTCAAGACAGCTGATGGCGTCTCATTGAACGATCAGTTGATGGTAGGGCCAGCGCTTCAACACAACATCACGGACATCATTCTCAGATGGAGGTTCTATCGGTACACCTTTACAGGAGATATTGAGAAGATGTATCGACAAATAAGGGTACCGGAACGTGATGCTAATTACCAGCTCATCCTTTGGCGCAAGCAACCATCCGATATTTTGAAGATGTATCGACTCAAGACGGTGACCTTTGGCACAGCACCGGCCCCATACCTGGCAATTAGAACTCTTCAGGCATTATCAGAGGAAATCGGAGAGCTGCATCCCATAGCTGCTAAGATGATCCGTGACGAAATGTATGTTGATGATTTGATTTCCGGGGCGGAAACCCTGCCAGAAGCTAAGGAAAAAATTAAGGAAATTAAGGAGATCTTAACTGGAGCTGGTTTTCACCTACGAAAATGGACCGCCAACCATGAGGGACTTCTCGATAGCGTACCCACTCAAGATCACGAGCTGTCTTTCTCATTACCCACTGAAGGTTCGGAGCGAGTGAAGACATTGGGTATACAGTGGCTCCCTCTTAATGACGAATTTTCCTTTAACTTTACTCCTTCGGAAATTGAGCAGCCAACGAAGCGATCCATATTGTCATCAATAGCACGCTTATTCGATCCCATGGGATGGATCGCCCCTATCATCACCAAAGCGAAACTCCTGATGCAGCTTCTCTGGGTCCGCAAACAATCCTGGGATGATCCGGTTGATCCTGATATTCTGGAGAGTTGGAGAAGTTTTTATAATGATTTACAGGCGATTAACAACTTACGTTTTCCGCGGTGGTTACGCACGACGGGTAAAGCCAATCGCCTTCAACTACACGGCTTCAGCGATTCATCTGAAAAGGCTTACGGAGCAGCGGTGTACCTTAGAGTAGAAGATGAAGACGGTAAGATCCACATGCATCTGCTAATGTCAAAATCCAAGGTCGCACCATTAAATCCAGTCACGCTGCCGCGCTTGGAGTTATGTGGAGCTATCACACTCGCTAGGCTAATCCACTACATTACACAAACTCTTGAGGGGAGGGGCATTCCCACCTACGCATGGACAGACTCGATGATCACACTGTCCTGGATACGTGCCGAGCCTGCGAAGTGGGAAACCTTTGTCCGAAACAGAGTCGGGGAGATCCAACGTTTGACGAAGGTCGATATATGGAACCATATTCCTAGCAATCAAAATCCTGCAGATCTGGTATCCCGAGGAGTGCTCCCATCAGCGCTGGTTCAAGCTACACTGTGGTGGGATGGCCCCACGTTCCTAAGGTCGAATTGGGATTTCGAATTGCCTGACCAAGCAACCGAGTTAAGTACAGAAGAGGAGAAGATGTCCATCGTAGCTCATCATGCCAACATTAACCTCACCGATAATAGGCTCAGTCAGTTACTACATCAATCCTCTAGTCTTAGCCGTCTCTTCAGAATAACCGCTTACTGCATAAGATTCGGAGCAAACTTACGAAAGCGGCGCCACGACCGAACTCTAGACCCAATAAATCCGTCGGAACTCGATGCGGCAACAAGGGTTCTAGCACGCTTAGCCCAGCTCGAAATGTTTCCGCAAGGAACAGCGAAAACCAGAGGCATGGGTCCCTTAAACCCGTTCACAGACGGTGAAGGCCTACTTAGAGTCGGGGGAAGGCTGAGCAACGCTGATCTTTCATTCGATCAACAGCACCCAATAATACTAGACCCCACACATCACTACACTAAGCTGATAATCCGTGAAGCTCACAGCAAAACCCTTCATGGCGGCATCCAATTGATGATGGGGTACCTGCGGAATAAGTACTGGATCTTCCAGTTGAAGAGAGCAGTTAAAAAACACATACACGACTGTACAATTTGCTACAGGTATCGCAGCAAAACGGCTCAGCAACTAATGGGAGATCTGCCTCGCCCCAGGGTGAACATCGCAAAGCCCTTCACACACACCGGGGTCGACTACGCGGGCCCTATCGAGATTAAAACTTGGAGAGGTCGAGGAGCCAAAAGATATAAGGGGTATCTGGCGATATTCGTCTGCCTGACAACCAAGGCTATACATTTAGAGGCCGTAACCGATTTAACCACCCAAGCATTTTTGGCAGCGTTTCGAAGATTTGTTTCGCGAAGAGGACTCTGTCGCGAAATCCATAGCGACTGTGGCACAAATTTCGTCGGAGCCGAAGCGGAACTCCATCGGTTGATGGACCAGGCGACTCACGATTGGAAGGAGATAGCAGAAGTTTTGGCAAACCAAGGAACTCAGTGGAAATTCATTCCCCCTGCTTCCCCGCATTTTGGAGGACTCTGGGAAGCCGGCGTAAAGAGTGTCAAACACCACTTCAAAAGAGTCATTGGGAATGGGACGCTCACGTACGAAGAATTAGCTACGCTTCTAACCCAAATTGAAGCTTGTCTTAATTCAAGACCATTGTGTCCCTTGTCAGAAGACCCTGATGACTTCCGTGCCTTAACTCCTGCACATTTTCTGATCGGTCAGGAGGTCCTCACTGTTCCGGAATCGGATTTAGCGTCGGGAAAAACATGCTTAACCGACCGATGGAAGGCGATTCAACTCCGCATGCAGACGTTCTGGAGGCAATGGCAACAAGAGTACCTGACACGGCTGCAACAGAGACCGAAATGGCTGAAACCACATCCAGCGATAAAGATCGGAGACCTAGTCCTCCTCAAGGACGAAAGACTGCCTCCCTCAAGGTGGAGTCTAGGTCGCATTTTGGACACATACCCCGGATCCGACAATTTACCTAGGGTGGTGAAAATTAGAACACAAGCTGGCGAATTCAAAAGGCCTATAACGAAACTATGTCCGCTACCAGTTCATACCTGCCAATCAGCAGACACTTCGCTGGCCCAACATGATACCACAACACCAATCACACCGTCAATCAAAAAATAAACAACATCCTGCGACACTTCCATAGCAACCACCCGAACAATACCGTTTTTCGCGCAACGATCAGTACCCATTCATAACATTCATACATACAGTCCATTCACTCCATTCACCCACGTTTGCACACACATATCCACACACCCGCATATATACATATATATACACACACACACACACACACACATATGCATATGCCACCTTAGCATCCAAGCAAAATAATTTGGAAACATTCTTCCGATTACCCATTCACAAATTTACACACACACACATGCGTAATTATCGACGCCATCACTCAAACAAAACAATAACAAAATTCAAATTAAACCTATCCAACCTACAAATGAATTAGCCCAATACGAATTACACACAGCACAATTATTTTATTACACACAATACACCACACCTAATGAATTAAAGTAATAATTTAAAATCCCCGAACTCATCTGCGAAAGACGGCACGTCACACGGCAAGGAGCAATTAAAAATACAAATATATAAACCCACTAAAACTAATTCTAATAAAATTTAAAACAAATTAATTTACTCACCTGCATTATCAGCACAACTTTTATACTAATAATACCACTCGAATAAATTCACGCACTACACACCTTCTCCGAAAAAGAATTATCCCGACTGCAGTCATCGAATTTAAGTTGTAAACAACTCAGCGACAACCCCTTACACTTCACTTGGAGTTCCAGTCACCAAAACGATCAACACCTCTTCGTCTTCCCACTTCACTTCGCATTCCAGTCCAGGAACCAGCGATTACTCTTTGCACTTCACTTGGACTTCCAGTCCATCTTCAACACAGGACTGAGAACAGCAAAGATAAACAAACCGATCCGTTTCCCCTTACCTCGCGTTCCAGTCCACATAGTGCAATGCAAGCACATCAGTTGCACGAAGGGTGGAAGAACAACAAAAAAATGCCGTGCTATGGAAGGCATAGACACTAACTTTGCTTTCGTGTGTCGTCGTCGTTCCATTTCGTGTTGTCCCATTGAAATTCATGTTTAAGATTTAAAACACTAATTCCGATTCTCTTTTCATGAGTAACAAGCGAAAGGGACGAGGTAGTCATATGCAGTTTCATTGAGCACGCACAACCAGAGGAAAAGCAGAGAGACGGCAGCAGGCAGCATGAAGAATTGGGTTGATGATCTTCGCTCATCGGTGGGGGGAGAATGTTTGCGTTACGTCACGTCGATAATCGCACAGTGACGTCAGCATGAGAGAAGAAGTGGAACGCATTCACACAAATTTCCCCTTAAGGGAAATTTATGTTTGTACTAAAATTTTGTACATAAAATATATAGTAAAAAACAATATATCATAATCTTTTTTAACGTCAAGTGAGACAGTTCGCCTTTTATTTGTGCCGTTCTGCACCGAAATCTCAGTTTTTAATTTCACCGGTGGCAAACGTTTTTTTACCCTGTTAACAGGAATTTAAATCTTAAAGTTCTCCCGTTTCTTGATTGTGGCAAAGTCGCCAACACAACTGTAGACCAAGTTTTCAGACTTGTTAATATAGCCGATGTATACAAAAGAAGAAGGAAGAAACTTTATGCTTTATTTGTTGACTTCAGTGCAGCTTTCGACTCCATAGCACGCGAAGCGCTATTCTACAAACTCTACAGAATCGGAATTTCAAGCAAAATTATTAAGGTTTTGAAAGCTATGTACGAGAACAATATGGCAATGGTATGGGCCGGAAGTGGCACATCAGAGGAGTTCGCGACAACGGTGGGGGTTAAACAAAGATGTATCCTAAGTACGCTCTTATTCATTCTGTTCATCAACGATGTAACAGATAATAGAGGAGGCGGAGTTGAAATAGACCGGGTAAAAGTATCGATATTGATGTACGCAGATGACATAGTCTTCTTAACAGAGACGATAAATAGTATGCAACTAATGATGAACAGGCTGGAGAGCTACTGTAATACATGGAATCTATCTGTTAACCTAGGTAAAACTAGGATCATAATATTCAGAAGTGGTGGGGGGCGTTATTCAAAAAATTAAGTTTGGACGTATGGAAGAGAGCGCATAGAAATAGTTAAAGAGTATAAGTATCTAGGAGCGTTAATTACAGCCAGCGCAAATATGAATAAACATCTTGAAACCAAATTAAAAGAAACAAAACACGCAATTTGTTCAATTTGGGGAAAATGCATCAATAACAAACATCGAACATAGTTCGAAAAAAAATATCATTCGTGCTACCGCAACTTCAATAATGTTATATGGAGCTCAAATATGAGGACACAGCACATTTATCGCCGTCGAAAAATTTCCCCGCTTCTGTATAAAATGAGTTTTTAGACTGCCAAGTAACACCCCCAATTATATGATTTATTTGGAAACCGGAACGGCCCCACTGTTTATGGAAATACTTAAACTACATTTCAACTACGTTCTAAAAGTAATAGGCATGGAACAAGAAAGATTACCAAAAGTAATACTTTCTCAAATAATCTTAACAACAGGGGGCATTGTCCAAGAATGGGAAAAATTGGCACAAAACTGTGGTCTTAATATAAACTTTCTACACGACGAAGACGGAAGATCACTAATGTTAAAATTCGACACAATACTAGAAAAAACAGGCCATCAGCTATACGATTCATATGTTGGCGAAGCTCAGTCATCACAGTACAGATTGCTTTACAGTAAATTGAAATACTATCTACAGGAAAAAAGCTACTTTTTTAAGTGTAATTCAACTGAAAAAATAAGCTCCATATTTAAAATAAGAGGAGGAATATTAAACTTGAGCTTCATACCACACCGACCTGAACTTCCAATCATCTGCGATCTCTGTAATCTCAGAGAAAGAGAGGATGTATTTCATTTCATTGCTAGATGTCCGATTCTTAGAGAATTTCGTGTGACATTTTTTGGATGACAAGTACTAGGCATGGAGGAAACGTTAAGTATCTTAAACAGAGACCGTGGCTGGGATGATCTTTACAAGTACGCTGTAAATGCCCTAAGCTACAGGAGGCGCATCAAGGAAGGCGACTTTTAGATAACAAACAATCAAATTGTAATTAATGTTAACTTTATTAAACTTAAAACATCTATTAAATTATCTAGAATACGTTTAAATGTACAAAACAATAACAACAAAAAATGTCAATCTGGTAGACGGCCTCAGCCAAACCAATAGACTTAAGGTAGTGACAAAATGTACCTAGTTTGCTTTAATGAAATAAAGTCGATTAAACTAACTAACTAATCAATGACTACCTGTCTGTAACTATCGTTTAGTGATGTGTCGGTCATGAACGAACTGAGTTAATTGAACGAATCACTGACCGATGTCCGATGGTTCAGTTTTTAAAAGATCGGTCTTCGGTCACTAATGTCAATACATTTTAAACACACAATATTCAAATACGCAAATTGCAGTGTGTTCATTTCATTTTAATTGTATTAGTACAAAAAAAATCTCTCTTCTCAATAAAAAGAAAAAATATTTCTCAATTCTCAATCGGAAAATATTGTTTGCACCAACAGAATGAAAATCCTTACAAAATGTTTGTACACAGTCATGTGTGTCGATCTGAACGAACTGAGTTAATTGAACGATCTGAGTTAGATAGGTTAATTAACCTACGGATACACAAAACAGAAGCAGATACAGAAAAAACATCACAGCACTCAAAAGAAAATATTTACATTTTTTTACCTGCAGCAACAGAAACACGTGTTTATAGTTTTTATTCTCCTGAAAAATCAATATGTACATGTGTTCTTAGCTCATATTTTGACTTGAATATTTATTTTTTTGCAAGTGACCGATTGACCGATATTTTAAAATCATTCAACGCAAATGAACGATTCGGTCAGAACGGATCATTGAAATGACCGATTACGCCCACCACTACTACCGAGGATGTTTAGGTTCATGTCGCCCAATAAAATTATATCATCACCCGCAGTCTTTCCCGATCAATGGTAAGTTCTAATTCATTGACGAAACTTCTCTCACTTAAG
Source organism: Blera fallax (assembly GCA_946965025.1). NCBI lineage: Eukaryota > Metazoa > Arthropoda > Insecta > Diptera > Syrphidae > Blera > Blera fallax. Next base: position 24,498,157 of record OX337247.1, on the reverse strand, counting down.
ACTGGCGGTCTACAAATTGCGGTTATAAATTTTTGTTTTAGTTTTTCTTTATTTCTTACGCATATGCTTTCAAAAGACCCTGTGTTGCCTGTTCTATCTATCTATCTATCATAGCCGATAGTTTTCTAATAAAAACGGCAAAACCTCCATTTCTGCGCCGATTCCTATTTAGAAATTCAGCATTGAATTCCCCTAGTGAGTAAAGACTAGTCTCTTCGTCCCTTACGTTGGTCTCCACAAGCACAATGGCGTCAAAATAGTTAATTATTGTGTCAATACTAACTAAAAAGTCATCCCAATTCTGTTTCATGGATCTAATGTTTAAACATAAACAGTTTAATTCATTTTTTCGATGCCGCTAAAATCATCCATTACCCTAAAATCTAAGTTAAATTCATTTACATATAGTGTTGTAAATTTTAATCCATTAATAGTTTTGTATATTATTTCGGGTTTCTAATCTTCTTTTCCGTTATTTAATTATTTGCGATTTTATTTACATCACAAACCGAGTTTATCAAAAAGGATGGTACATTTTCATGTTTTCTTGCGAGTACTCTCCCAGCGCTCTCCTACACAAATCTCCAGTTATTTTTTTTCGCTTTACTTTTTGTAAGTCACAGCAGGTGTTTGTTTACCTTCGTCAGCTGATTGCCTACTCTTCTTGTTCTCTTGTTTGGTTGGACATCAGGGATTTGTTGTTGCACAGTGTTAGCTTTATCGTTACAGCACTTGGTACTCTCGGCATTTCCAAGACGCTTTCCTTGAGACCGACAGATTGCGGTAGGATCTTTTGCGGTACGTATGTCGCAGGACAGGTTTTCACCGCCATCGTTACGAGCACTCATATTCACCACTACGCTTAAATAGAGCCGACACTAAGCGATAACGATGCTAAGTCCAAGACAGTGGGGCTGAAAGTATATGTACTATTCAATGGAATACACTTTTATTTTTCAATTTGTACAGGCTTTGATTTATTTACGACAAAAAGTAAAAGAAAAAACTAAAATTCACTATCTTATCACTGATCCGACAATCATAAATTTTTTTTTTCTTAATCCTTTCCAACATTTTTCACTCAATTCGGGCAGCGATTTGAGACACGTCTGTTCACCATTAACCTCACTTCTCGTCGGCAAAGGCTTTAGTTTTAACTAAGAATGGAAGTGAAAAGAGGGAATTTATGTATATTAGAAATAAATATATCGTACAAACTTTCCGACTAACGACTTGCGACTCTTTCTTAAGATTCCCACTTGCCGTTTGTATTTTGGTGTGATAATACCTATCCCGAGCATACATATACCTATTCACTATTTCGCAAAGCTTAATAAAACGACGTTTTAAGCTGCTATTCAAAAATGTTTCCAAAACTTTTTCCCCAATTTGAGTTTTAGATTTATTTTTTTGATAAGTGTAGGAGATATCCAAGGTTTAAGTCTATACTCCGATTTTTTTTGTGTTACAGTGAAAGTGGATAAACCGATATATTGTTTTAAGATCTTGAGAAATGTATCATATGCTTTGGAAGCATTCTGTTCAACATAAACACTGTCCCAATTTTCACAACGCTGCTGGCAACCCTGTACAACCGGCAAACAACTTTGTAATTGTGATCCATAAAAAAAGAAAAAAATAAGTGAAAAACTAACACGAGTAAAAGCCAAAAATATCGCAATCACATCATAAATCATCCAACTTTAGAATAAAATTTGAATATCTGTAAGTCGTTGTGTTTACGTCAAGTTATCCACTTTACGACTCGTAGCATATAAGAATTTGCACATAACCCCTACCACTGAGTGTATAGTATAGTTGGTAAAATGAAAATTGGAAGAAACTTCACCAGACAAATCAAAGCCCAGCTAGTTTGATATGAGTGAGATACGAAATCTATGCAGGAGGTTCTAGAGGAAAGCCTTAAAGATATTAGGGAGTCTTTCAAAGATGTCGTAAGGCTCCCAGACATGGAAAAATTACGAAATTAAGCAGCTTAAAAACATAATGAAACACTAACGAAGAAAGTCGTTGCATTAAAAGAAAGGTACGAGTAGCTCGAAACCAAGGCAACCTGATTTGTTCGGATACCAACTTGGTATTACCAAGTGGCAGCAGTGTTAAACCAAAGATTCAAATCTTAGCAATTTGTCGAACGCACGGCGAACTTTTAGGTACTTTGCCCGAGAGTAACATCGTTGCGATCAGATCAAATAATCCAGGTAGTAAAAACTTTTTGGTGCGATTGGAGTCCAGAAATCCAGCCATTTCTTTAAGTATATAAAAAAATTTTAATTCTTTTGTTTATTTGAAACACATTTATAAGAAGGTAATGAACAAATTTTTGAGAACATTTTTGAGGATTATAAGCTTTGCTGGAGGTCGGGAATTAAAAATGGCAATAGGGGACGTGCCAGCGGAGGTTGCCTTTATGGGTACAGAAAAAATTTAAAGTAGAAACTGAATTTGGAGAAACAAATAGTTACAACTACATATACATAAAAACAACAAATATTCCACGACTTAGCTCTTACATTATGCCTGTTTACCTTAACGGATCACAAGGACTGCAGTGGGAACGCAGACACTGGTGGATGTAATTAACAACCTGAGTAACCAAAATGATATCCTCCTAACAGGTGATTTCAACGGTAGAACGAGTGGGTCTCAGTCTCAGTGCCCCATGTCGACTATGAATATAATATGCCACACATCTGTGCACAGCCATAAATCTAAAGATATGGTATTGGATAATAAAAGTCGCCAGTTGATAGAATTTTGTAACGAATATGAACTGATAATTCGTAATGGCCATTCGGTAGGGGATCTAGAAGGCGAATACACATTTGAAGGTGCGCAGGGTAGCTCAGTTATTGCATACGTATATGCCAGACGAAAAGAATATTATAACAAAATAACGCAGCATACATCATTTCTCAATGCAGGGATCCGTCTACGCTTTGGAAATTGCTCAGAAAGAAAAATGGAACGAAATATAAAATTGGAGTAAAACTAACTGCGGGGCAGCTCGAGGAGGTATTTACAATAAATCTCAAACCTGCATTCCCGGGAGATAGCTTAGGTTAGGTTGTGGGGGTTGGGCACCAAAAAGGTGCCTGCATGGGGCCAATTGGTCCATCGTGTTACTACATCTAACATTATATCAGTTAGCCGGTTCTTGCTCGAACCAGCGTGTGCTCCTTATGAATCTTTAGCCCCATCAGCGGTGCTTGTGCCAATTCGTCCAATTTTATAAGGAATCTGTTTCCCATATGTAGGAGGCGACGGTTATGGAGATTTGGACATGCGCAAAGCAAGTGCTTGATGGTCTCTGCCTCTTCCTCATCTTGACAGCTCCTGCAGAAATACGGGGAGTTTATGCCCAGCCTTTTGGCAATAGTGCCGATCGGGCAATGTCCGTCAGTACACCTATAAGTAAGTAAGTAAGCAAGCATTTTGTTCTTCTTTCGTTTAGTTGAGGCCGTAGGCTTCGGATAATCACACAGTCTCCTCTTGATGACCAAGCGGTGTTGGTTTGTACCCTGGTTCTAATATTTATTCTTTCTTTCACTGCACTAATAGGAATGTCCATCTGTGTGTGGGTATGTTCTGTACCTAGTGCTGATCCTTTCCTGGCTAGTTCATTTGCTACCTCGTTCCCTTCCATATCGCTATGTGCAGGAACCTAGCAGAGATTGACCACGTGGATGATGCTAAGTATATTCAAGATTTTACGACATTTACAAACTGTCCTAGATATAATTGTCTCACTATCTAGTGCCTTGATAGCTGCCTGAGTGTCCACGAAAATTGTAATCCGAGATGGATTTATTTCCTCTGCCAGGATTGTCGATGGCAAAGATCTCAGCTTGAAAGACACTGCATTTATTTGGGAGTTTGTATGAGTCCCTAATCTGTAAGTATTTTTAAAATACTCCTGGTCCGGCTATGAAGTACTGACCGTCGGAACTTTGTTTCCAAAGACCAGATGCTCTAAGACGTGTTGCACTTTTACAAGCCAGGGCCTTTATGTGGTGTTGATTTTAGCGCTCCTGTTACTCCTATACGTGCTAGTCTTTTTCCTTAGTTAGGTTGTTAAGATAGCTGGTTTTTTTTCATAGCTTTCCACCATACTAGTGCTCAGTAGGTAAGTATGGGTCTAATGATCGCTGTATGCATTTTTTTTTTTTTTTTTATAATTTACCCGCACTCAAGGGGTTATGAATACCCTTTTACATGTTTTCACATGGTGCGGGCGTTGGAAAGATAGATAGAGAGAGAGAGAAATGGATTATATGCGATTTCATTCCCCATCGTTTACCGAAGGTTTTCTTGCATGCGTATAATGTGCAAAGTGCTTTCTTCATACGTTCCTCTGTGTTCCGTTTCCACGTTAGCTTTGAGTCAAGAATAGTTCCAAGAAACTTAGGTTCATTGGATAGTTTTAGAGGTATTCCATTGAGATTATGTAGATTGAAATGATCTATTTTCCTCCTTCCGTTGAATAGAACCAGTTCGGTCTTTTCTGGGTTAACTTGTAGTTCAATTGGTTCCGCCCATGAGAAAAGATCTTTTAGTGCAGATTCCATAATATCACTGATGGTTGGTAAGTGTTTGCCATTAACCAGGATTGCTATATCGTCTGCGTATGCTACCGTCTTTATTCCTTTATTTTTTATAGTCTTCAGAATTTTGTTGACGAAATCCTCCTTGTGGAGTTCCTCTCGTAACTGTTTTCTTTACTACACTTTCGCCTATCTGTGACTTAATGACTCTGCTATTAAGCATTGTCTCAACCCATTCTGTTATCATTGTCCCAACTTCTATTTCCTCTAGGGTCGCTTTAATAGCTTCTGTTTGCACATTATTAAAAGCTACTTCTATGTCCAGGAGTGCAACTAGAGTATATTCTTCGTAGTGAAGGCTTTTCTCTTTTTTTTTTTTTTTTTATAATTTACCCGCACTCAAGGGGTTATGACTACCCTTTTACATGTTTTCACATGGTGCGGGCGTTGGAAAGATAGACAGAGAGAGAGAGAGAAAGAGATTGGTGTAGTGGTTTGAAACTCAGCTGTGTTAGGTTTCACATTAGCTCCGGGGGTTGTGTCCAGAATAACTGGGGAGATTTGATGCTGTCATTTATTTTTTGCCTTCGCTTCTGATTCACAGTATTTTTTTCCCGATCCACCTGATGTCATGAGCATATCAATTATCAACAGAGCGATCAATTTCTCCAGCCTTCGCAGTAGTGTTGTCACAAACTTTCGAAATTGATCGGACTGCCTCTTATCATATAATGCTTGCTGACATCAGGGATTGAACTGTGAACCATCAGCTCGACAAACGACGACGCTACCACTACACCATTGCCACCCCTATATTTGATATAACTTTGTGTAAAGCTGTCTCCACGGATTTACTTTTTTGGTAGGGGTGCTGGGTGCTACACAAGTTTTGTTCATTGAGTAGGCTTCTCACATCAAGATCAATTAGCCTTTCCAATGTTTTCAAAAGAAAGGAAGAGAAACTAATATGTCTCAAATATTTTGCTGCAGAATGGGTAGACTTTCCCGCCTTAGGAATTAATACCACTTTCACTTCCCTCCAGCTAACCGGTATATATTTTAGCTTTAAGCAGCTTATGAAAATAACCTTAAGCCAGGGCGTTATTATCTCTAGGGCATGTTGGAGCATTGCTGGAATAATATCGTCTGGTCCTGCAGATTTGTAGGGTTTCAACGAGTTGACTGCCCAGGCTATTTTGTGCTTTGTGATAATATCGTCTGTGTTTTCCTCTAAAACGATAGATCTGGCGACGGATTGTGCTCTATATTCCGCGTGTTCTATGTCACTGTTGCCTGGAAAGTGAGTTTTCATCAAGAGTTGTACCGTTTCTTGGCCAGATTCTATCCAGGAGCCATTACAACGCTTAATGGCCAGAAGCCATTAGAACGCACGGGGCCACTGGATCTTTAGAAAGGATTTTCCGTAGCCTGGCCGCATCGCTCGAGTTCTCGATGGATTGACAGAACATGTTTCAGGATTCTCTTTTAGCTATTCTCCGGTCTCTTGTGTACAGGTTTAGTTGTTTTTAAGTTCGTTTGTCCACCAAGTTGCTTTGGTGGACTTTCGATTGCGAGAAAAAAAAGTTTTGTTAATTGTATCCGTTTAAAACTGGACGTTGGAGTCAATGGATTGACTGATCAGAATCATATTCACACCTGGGCGTGGTGTCTGTTTGTCCATCTATTTTGCGTACTCTGACTAGTTAGTTCTAGCCAGATTCCTGTATTCTTTCTGTATCGTGGGATTGATGTTGATTGTGAAGAGGATCCTAGAATGGTCTGAAAAGGAGTTTTTAGGTGACACTCTCCAATCTTCTACAACAATTTTTTCCTCGATTCCATTGTGGTACGTCGGGTGAATACTTCTATTACACAGCACTAGATTTGTTGAAAGAATGAACTCAAAAATAGACTCACCCCTTTCATTGATATCTTTGCTGCCCCATTAAATGTGATGAGCATTGGCGTCCCATTCCGCCACTAAAGATGTGTTTCGTGATGCTGCATAATCGACAAGTTCTCGGACTGCTCTTGATGTTGGGTCTTCATTGTCGTGCGGCATGTACGCTGAGACTAGTATCAGGTTTCTAGTCTTGGTCTCCACGTTTACTGCCACAGTGTCTCCATTACTAAATCTAGGAAGAAAGAACATATTAATAGTTTTCTTTGCACGAATGTAGCTTCTTACTTTACCTTATTTGTGGTATAGAATAGATTATGTAGTTTTGACTTTAAACCCTGTAACCTATTCTGCATCCAGGGTTCTTGGATCAAAGCCACGTCTACGCTCTGTTTGTTCATGAGTAGCAAAAGGTCGCCGGTTGCTACTTTGGAGTGATGCAAATTAATTTGCACCACCCGCAGATTCTGGCTCCGTTTCACCATCATAATCCACTCTTTCCTTCACGCTCCTCAGTCCAAGCTTTAATATGCCTTTCTTTTTTTCTCTAATGATTTCCGAGTAGTGTTTATCAATGGCAAAGACCAACCAAGTCTTTATCATTTCCGTTGTGACCTTTCCTCGTCTGGAACAATTTCCGTTCTTTAATGGGTAAATCTTTGTTTTGACCTGCCAGGAGCCTTATTATGTGATCGTCCTCATGCAGAGCAGGAGGTGGTATCCACACTGTCAGCTTCTGTCGTAGCGGTAGTGCGGTTCTCGGTATTATTTTGAGACTGGCTCCTTTCCACAGTTCACCAATATTTGTGATCATTTTTATCAGAAACTCAACGGCTTTCTCATTGCCACAGGCAACAACTTTGACTCCTCTGAACGACCCCACACCGTCGAAGCTATACTCTTCCCGGTCACCGTTTTCGATGGTGGTCATCATGGATTTTAGATTTTCGTTTTCAACAAGTAGCCAGTTCACCTGAGTGATCGCTTCATCAGGATCTTGTTGGTCAACAATAGCTACTTGTAGTTCCATTAAGGTGGCTTCGAAACTGGATGAGAGCATTATTTTCTTCGAGGAGTGATATTTCGCCTAATCTTCCGATCTTTGTCTCTTTGAATTAGGCTTCGAAGTACCAGCATGTGTCCCTGTAGAGATTTTACTGGTCTGTTCTCGATCAGCCCGATTATGGATCTGTTCTGGTTTGACCTGCTTTTCTCTGCTTTCCTTACTCGTCGCGGTCCTTGTAGAAGCTTTGCTAGATATGACCTGCTGAGCTACTCTGCTCTTATCCGTATTAGCGGATTCTGGCTATTTGGAACTTTAGAAGCCGCGATTTCAGACACGCCGAGGGCGTGTTTGCGTTCGTAGCTTCTAACGGTCTTCTTGTGTGTACTAATCAAAGCCCTGTATCTTGCGCTCATAGTATTGGGTTCTTTTACTGCCATCTTGGATAGATATGTAACTTTTGGAGGCCCTGTAGTTGCTGCGTTGCTTCTCTTCCGGGAAGGCAGTGTGTTTCGGAGCAGTCTCCTCTGGATCGGATGTCCAAAGTAGTTCCTCCTCTGTTTCGGGTCCTATTGCTTCCCTCTCCGGTGGAGGGAGGGATTCAACATCCATGCCGTCGATGTGCAGTTTGTCGAAAGGAAGACTAGTGAGATAGCCTTAACTTTCAATATGCTGTTCCTGACAACAAAAATGAACTTTTAGATTGCAATATCACAAAAGAAGAAGTTAAAAGTTGACTGAATCGAAGTAAGGACAACAAAGCTTCGGGTACGGACGGTATACCATCTGAATTTTACAAATATGCAAACGATGAGTTTCTAGAGCTTCTCACAAATGAATACAACAGAATTTTTTCAACAAGCGACATTGCAGATAGTTTTAAGCAATCTGTTATATTTCCTATATTGAAAAAAGGAGATCCTAATAGTGTTAAAAGTTATTGAGGCATCTCATTTTTTAAACGCGTCACTGAAGATATTAATAATATTAATAGAACAGAATTGTTTGCTGAGTGAATTTCAGCAAACTGAGTGAGTTTTCGTTCTTTCTACTGTGGCCATGAATTTTATTAGATTGGAGAAAAAGCTGTGCGTGTTCTTCGTTGACCTAAAGGCAGCCTTTGATACAGTCGATAGAAGCGCACTATTTTACCAACTTTGCAATCGCGGTCTCTCCCGAAAATTTCTCAGTTTTATAATTACTCTTTATGAGAGAACATTTTCGGTAGTTTGGGATGGGAAGCAATTGTCAAATTTCTTTGATACTACAACAGGTGTTAAACAGGGTTGTAACTTCAGTCCGTTAGCATTTACGATGTATATAAATGACATTTTTTTTTTCCTCTTGTACAACCCTTGCCCGCATGGCATCGACACTGCGACCTAAAAGATCTATTGTATCGAGGGGTTGGAGTTAATCCAAGAGACGTACTACCTCCCTTATGAAGGCAAGTACATCCTTGGAAGCGGATCCCTTGAGTTCCACTGAAGTAAGTATCTCCCTGTGGAGAGTACGTATCCTTAACCAATGTAGTGCCGGGCATTCGCAAAGAATGTGTTCGGATGTCTCATCTTCCTCGAGGCAGAATCGACAATCCTTGTCCTGGCAAATATCAATTTTGTTAAGGTGGTATCTCAGGCCGCAGTGGCCAGTTAGGAAGCCCGTCAGCTTCCTAATGCTTTCCTTATATAGGTTAAGGATTTCCTTATAGGAGTAAGGTTTAATTAAACGTTTGGATTGTCTCAGACCAGGAACATTTTCCCAGTGGTTTGGACAAAGTTGATTTTCCCATTCGTTTAATTGTCCTAAGGCAGAAGCCCAGTTGACTCTGCAAAACTGTTCTGGTCCTAAGAACACGGATTCTGATCCAGCCCTTGCAAGTTCATCCGCCGATTCGTTGCCTGCAATACCCTGGTGACCAGGTACCCATCCAAGTTTGACCTTGTTGTATCTGGCGAGGGCCTGTAAGGCATCGTGGCAGCATTTAACTGTCATAGACTCCATCATGTTGGAAGACAGTGCTTGTAATGCTGCTTGGCTATCCGAAAGGATAATAATTCTGGCGCCTTTAATACCTTTTCTGGATATTAAGTCGGCGCAGATCTCAATGGCATGTACTTCTGCTTGGAATACCGAGGGACATCTTCCCATGGGTATCGACAGTTTGGTGTTGGGTCCAAAGACACCAGCTCCAACTCCAGATTCCATTTTCGATCCATCAGTGTACCAGATCAGACTTCTAGGGTCCCGTGCCAGAGCCCCATTGGCCCATTTAGCACGGTCTGGAATTTCTACCTCATATAGTTTCCCAAAACTGTATTCCCTAACCATAATGTCTGGGATGGACATAAACATGTCTATATTTGGGATTGAGTTTAGTATTTTCAGGTGTCCCACATGGCCATCTGTTTTATACTTAAGTTCGAGCTGCAGTTTGATAGCGCATCTAGCAGCCGTCTTCCTAATGAAGATGTGTAGGGGTGTAAGTCCAATTAAAGCCTCAAGTGCTAAAGTTGGGCAGGTGCGCATTGCACCTGTAATACCTAGGCAGGCAATACGCTGTAGTTTCTGGAGCTTATTAGCCGTTGATTGTTCGAGGGTTTTAGGCCACCAGACAACAGCAGCGTACGTAATGATAGGTCTAACCATCATGATATAAAGCCAGTATATCATTTTGGGGTTAAGCCCCCAAGTTCTGCCATAGAGGCGCCTACTGGCCCATATGGCTCTAGTGGCACGCTCTGTGGCTGACTTGATGTGAGAGTTCCAATTGAGTTTCCTATCTAGGATAATACCGAGGTATTTGACTTCATTGGAATAAGGCAAAGTGGTGTCTTTTAAGGTGATAGGTTCAAGATTAACCAGTCTCCTTCTAGTAAAATGCACTAGAATAGTTTTGCTGGGATTAATAGATAATCCTTCAGAAGTGCACCATTCTAAGATGTGAAGCAATGCGTTCTGCATGCCTCTAGTAATGGTTACGTTAAGCTTGCCACTACAAATGATCGCCAGGTCATCTGCATAACCAATGGCGCTAAAGCCAAGTCTGTAGAGACTGACTAAAAGATCGTCAATGACCAGTGTCCATAATAAGGGAGAAAGTACCCCACCTTGGGGGCAGCCTTTGACCACCGTCACGGACACCGACACGCCACCAGAGGATTCGGTTATGATTCGACTTTCTAGCATTGCTCTGACCCATTGGTTGGTCGAATCTTCGATACCTTTACGACTGATTGCCCTAGCTATCGAGTCGTATCCGGTATTATCGAAAGCACCCTCAATGTCTAAAAAGGCACATAGGGCAATTTCCTTGGTTTGAAATGCTTCTTCGACCTTTTTGACGAGATAGTGAAGAGCACTCTCAGTGGATTTGCCTTTTCTGCACGCGTATTGACTTGAGTGTAGAGGATTAGATATTTCTATCTGGCCTCTAATATGGACATTGATAAGTCTTTCCATAGTTTTAAGAACAAATGATGTTAGACTGATAGGTCTATATGATTTAGGCAGTTCACTAGGCCTATTGCCACTCTTGGGGATGAAGATCACATTCACCTGTCTCCAGGTGAATGGGATGTAACCCCAGTTGTAACTAGCTCTAAATAAAGCGATAACTGCCGGCAGTATGGCGTCGATAACCCTTTGAATAAGGGCTGGGAATATGCCGTCACCACCGGGGGCTTTGAAAGGTTTGAAAGATCCGATTGCCCATCTTACCTTATCTGGACTGAAGATTTTACCAGGTAGACTGTTAACTCTGCTGGCTATGGAGACCCTAAGGTCAGTGTCGTTAGAGTTATCATGATTTTCATGGATAGTCGAACCGGGGAAGTGCACCTGAAGTAGGGTGTTAATCGTGTCCGTTCGGTCCGACGTGTAGGTACCATCAGTTTTCTTTAGTAAACCCACACAGTTTGTATGATCTTTATAAAGAGCTTTGTGGATACGTGCCGCTACAGGCATGTCAGTAATGTCTTCGCAGCATCTTCTCCATGCAGCTCGTTTTGATCTTCTCAATTCTAAATTGAATTCTGTGAGAGCGAACCTGTATTCGTCCCACATTTTTGTGCGTTTGGCTCAATTAAAGAGTTTCCTAGCCTTCTTGCGGGGTTTAGCAAGCTGGTCATTCCACCAGGGAACCTTTCGTTTACTCGGGCTGGTTTTACTGACACAACTACTGTGGTATGAAGTTAGCAACACTTTATTCAGCTGGTATGCTGCTTCATCAATGTCCCACGTGGACTCAATTGATGAGACAAGCATATCCATTTTAGAGAGGACTAGCTCCTGATACATAATCCAGTCCGTCGACTTGGGATCGTATCTAGTTGGGGCCTGTGTCAGTTGGCCGGGTATGTCAAACCTAATATGCTGATGGTCAGACATCGAGGCTTCATCTGACAAATGCCAATTTGTGACAAAATTAGAGATAAATGGACTGGCGAGAGTGAGATCAAGTACCTCCTCTCGAATGGCATTTATAAAGGTTGGTTTAGACCCTTTGTTGAGGACATCTACATGGTTACTAACAAGATAATTTAACAAACACTCACCTCTTTTGTTGTCGTCGCTACTACCCCATACCATGTTGTGAGCATTGGCATCGCAACCAATGATGTAGTGTAGGTTACTACGTTTGCAGTAGCTGATGAGCGCTTGGACCTCCAATGGCGGTATATTGTCGTCATCACCAGGGAAATACGCCGAGGCACACACGATGTTCTGAGTGCCTCTCTTGGTCGGGACTTCTGTTAGTAGGGCTACCAGGTCTTTTGTTATAAATTCTGGAATGGGAAGAAAGTTTATATTATGGTCGATTAAGCAGGCCGCCCTTGGCACTTGCTCATCGTGTTTATAAATTAGCTTACCTACCCCATTCCCGAGACCCTTGATGTGTCCGCGAATAACCCAAGGTTCTTGTAACAGTCCTAGGGCTATCTTTTCATCGGCGAACCGCTTGCTAAGGGTAGCGGACGCGCCCTTAGCATGATGCAGGTTCGCCTGTAACACCTTGAGGGTGCTAATCATGGCTGATTTAATTTTGCTTGCCGGAGTAGTTGGGCTATTTTAGGGCCTTTCTTACTGCGGCAGGCGGCTTGTCCAGGACGACCCGTTGTTCTGTGCCTGACTTCAGCCGTATTTTGAGGATTTCCGGCCACGTTGCCAGTTTTCCGGGTTTGTGTACCCTTCTTTTGCAGCTTAGAGCGGATCGACGAAGCGGTGGCCGTATCCTTAGTGCCGCTCCCAGAACCCCCAGCAGTAGCATGCCCAACGGCATTTCTACTGCCTATAGAGGCTGAGCGGGTGCGATCCACAGGAACAGACACCGCTGTCGTCTTGCCGCCACCAGAGCTAGATGGCCCAGAGGCACAGCTAGTTGAGGTAGGCTGACTTGAATCCTTACAATCGGACACATTTCCGGTGCAAGGTTGAGTGCTGGCTGCCTCTTCCTCTAAAGGGGTACCGCTGTCAGATGTGGGAACCTTATCGGTGCTCTTAAGGATAAATTTTATCTGACCCCAGCGGTAGTTGACCTTCCCCTTGAGTTCGAGGAGCTTAGCCATGGAATTGTCGTCTCTGCCTAGCACAAGGTGAAGGAGTGCACCTTCCTTCCCTCTCTGGATGACTTTCCATGTATTGGCCTTAAGGTTGGCATTTTGAGATACGAGGGTGGCAAGCACTTTCTCGTTTGAGAGATCCAGACTTTGTGGAAAGAATCCACGGACGATGTGTGTTTTTGGGAATGAACCCTCTTCCACCAACATCAGGTCCAGACCACATTTAGTGCTGATCCTATCAAAGTTGGAGCGCATCCACCCTGCTGTAGCATTGTCTCCACAGACAAAAATTAGCCACCCCGATCTTATGTGTGACCCTGAGAACTTAGGCCACACGCCACAGTTACTCAATTCGATCGAAGTGTCTATAACTGCCTCTTGTGCGAGAGCCATTTGCTCTGTTGAGAGGGGATGGTTGGTCAAGTCGGTCGGAACGATCCCTAACCTGACAAGGCTAGCCACCTGGCTAAAGGTGGGAACATCAGGTAGGGGACCACTCTTGATCTTCTTGGCGGCCGACGAAGGGGGAGTTTGATCTTCGGATCTGACTCGCTTCATGTCTGGCCTGTCTTTGTCAGCGGATTTGGCCAGGATGAGAGCACTTTCTCTGTCCATTCCTCTCCGCAGGGCGCTTTTAAAGCGTCTGTTTTGGAAGCTATTCAGCTTCACAAAACCACTCTGTTGTATTTGCAGCTCGCTAAAACTCTTCCCGATGGAGGAGCAACCCGATTTCTCGGTAATCACGCTGCAGGTGTCAACAAGTGTGGACGCGTCAGAATCAGAGGTGTACGATTCCGCTGCTGCTTTATCGTCACAGCAATCCGTACGATCGGAAGGGGCCCACTTGGCCAGACCTTCTGAATCGGATGTAGGGTTCGGTTGCCCGATGGCGGACCGAGAAATAGAGGCCGTTATGTGCTCTGAAGCACTATTAATGTCGACCGTCGAGAGCCCAGTGGCTACCCGATTGGGGAGTGCCTCTGGTTGCCCAACGGCAACGCCAGAGGTTGATGCGCTTATAGAGGCATCAGTCTGTAAATTTAAATTTTTTAGAGATTCAATGATTCCCACGAGTATCCGGGAAAGAAGAGTCACCCATGTCGGAGCCCGGTACGGCACGGTAAGGCATTGGTTAAAACCGAAGGTAGCCTGGTATTCGGATTCCGCATACTAGCGACTAAGCACTCTCTTAGCCACGCATCCCTGGCGTATGCTGTTCCACCTTGGATTAGAGATTTATTCTAGAGGTTTACTCCTCACGTCGCTCACTTTAGCCGAATAGTCACAGACGTGAACACCAGCCGTGCATCGCAGGCCTGCGCAATAGACCATAAGTTCAGTTGTGCACGCCCGCAATACTAGGCCAGATTATCTCGCTGTGGTATTCGTTGCCCGGTGGCCGCCCCGTGGAGGCAGTGAGTCTTCTTGTCACGGTTATAAATGACATAACAGAGGTATTACCTAGAGGTATCTCAATCGGTGGAGTTTACATTAAGGTACTGTTATATGCTGATGATTTAGTTCTGCTGGCGGATTCGCCAAAGAGCCTGCAGAGAATGTACTGTGAAGTACTGTGAAGATTAGAGGCTGTGGTAAATGTATCGAAATCGAAGGCAATGATATTCGGAGGAGGAGGAGGAAGATATGCGAGAGGCGATAGTTGGAGATTTAATGGACAGGAAGTTGAGATTGTTAAAACATACAAGTATCTAGGCATTAATATCACCAGCAACATGAACATGGAACACCACCTAAAGGAGAAGTTAACAACAGCGAAGATAGCTATCAGTGCAGCATGGAAAAATTGCCTGGAAGACAAAAATATAGCCCTGAATGTAAAATATCTAATATTTCAAGCAGTAGCAAATTCCATCTTGCAAATTCCATACGGTTCGCAAACGTGGGGCTACAAATCGTACGAAACCGTTGAAAAACTTCTTCGATATTTCCTTAAACGGATTTTTAGACTATCTCAATGCACACCAAATAGTACGTTGATTGTTGAAACTGGACACCCACCGCTGTACATAGATACCCGAAAACTTCACCTCGACTTACAACACGGATTGCGACGTATGTGATAGAGGCGAAGATACTTTGGTTTGATGGATGGCAGTAGTTGGCGGAATCCTGTGGGCATACCTTCACTTTAAACCTAAATAATGTATTGAGTTGAAAAAAAAAATTATATAATTTACTTAAGGTTCTATGCTAGGCTTAATCAACGACTCGGTGACAAAAATTATTTTAATGATAAATATACGGCGGATATGATATCAACAATTTTTAAAGTAAGGGGGGAAATTATGCCATTAAACTACATACCTCATCACGAAGACTTGCCAATTTACTGCGCATCTTGCAACTTACGAAAGAGGGAGAACGTGTTTCATTTCCTAGGAACCTGTCCCATACCATGCGAGCTTAGGCAACAGTATTTCGGTAAGCGGTTATTGGAAGAAAGGGAGATGGTGGATATTTTAAATGGTGCAGACTGGGTTCAACTTTATTAATATGTATTGCGAAAAGGCATCGAAGTACACAATTATTAAAGAATTCTGAAGATACATATATGTATGTTGTCAAACTTGGGCAGACGGCTATTCAAGCCATGCTTTTCATAGATTTAAGAAATTCGCATTTAATTTTTATATATTATGTGAATTATACTGAATAAATCAACAATCTAATCTAATCTCAAAATCATAACGAAGCCTATCGATCAACACATGAAAGTTTATTTTATCAACTTTGGCTTGTGTGTCCTTGTAGATTTTATGTTTTCAAAAAAGACTCCCTCCATACAATGGTCAGTTATATTAGGATCCTAGTTAATTCCAGAAAGGAGATCCTCAGCAAATTTATCAAGACGAGCAAAAATATGGTCAAGGCAGGTACCTGAAATGGGTCTGGTATATTCATCAACGAAGGATAAGAGTCAGTGTTCAGCCATGAGCGCTTGGTACGAATCAGAAACTGAATTAGAATCTAAAATATCTAAATTAACCCTAGAAAGATAATCTTATTTTTTAGTACTGAAAAGATAAACATGCGCCTGCGAGGCGCACAATTAAAAAAAACGTTTTTTTTTACAAAATTAAATAAATATTTTTTTTATTACTTCGTTTTATTGCTACATTATTAGCAATTAAGTGAAACATAAATATATATGTATTATCATTTTTCTAAGTAAAGTAGGATTTTATAAATCCATAACAAAAAGGTACACAAAATAAGATATCTTCGGTATTTAAATATCAATTATTAGCAATAGGTGACATTTATATTATTTTGTCTTACCAACTGATTAATTACAATATAATCAGTCTCAAATAATACCAATCAGTCAAAAATACAAAAAAATCTAAAGTTACAGACAGTTGTTGCAAACATCATGTTTATGTTCATGCGCCTCTCGAGCGCGACGCATTGCCATAACTAAAAAACTGTGGCAATTATCGAACCGGAACGACCGTCCCTCCCAAGTGTTGATCGACGACGGAGTTGGCTTAAAAGAACAACTTTGTTCGAGCGTCGGTTAAAAGAGAAAAGCAATATATATATTTCGCGGGCGCCTCCGAGGCGCAGTTTATCTTTCTAGGGTTAAAGATAACAAGATTTCCAGATCGCTCATTAGACAGAAAGTTAGGTAATTCATCTGAAAATAAGTTAGGAGGTGAAGAGTGAATATTGCAACTAACTTTGATGACATCTGCGCTTCTTAAATTAAAAACTTTAACATCACACTCATACAAGTTGGATACAAAAACTCCCACTCCACCGGCAGAGTACGTATCATTAGTATTTGCAAGAAAAGCATATCTAGGAATATTATAATCTTCAACTTCGCACGAATAAATCCAAATTTCAGATACAAATATTATTGCTGTCAGATTTACAAAAGCTTCAAGATTTGCAATCAGTAAATCGAAATTTTGGCTCAAACTGCGAATATTTTGATGTAAAATAAAAAATGATTTGCCACCACAAATAAAAATGATATCGAAATTTCATTTAATGGTTCTTAAAGTGAGGTTGTTGCGCATAAGATCAATGATGTTATTCATATTATTACCCTTGCAACTATATCATCAAACGATCTTATGATAACAACCTTACTGTTATCGAATTTTCACAGTACAATATGAGAATTCCTGAACCTCTTGTATTTGAATTCATTCTCTTTTCAAATTTTTTTTAACTGCCATAAATAAAGCTTTAGAATATTTCTTTAAACTATTATTAATAAAAATATTTGTAGTGTTACAAATAAAGATATATATATATATATTATATACACAGGGTGTCATAGTTAAGAGGTATAATCCTTTAACTGGAGATTCCTGAAGTTCCGACGAAAAAAAAATCGTACGGCAGGGGGGGTTCTATTCTCACCCCAGTTCGAGTTATAGCCCGTCAAAGTGGGACACCTCCGATTTGGAGGTACAATCACTTGAAATGGAATAACTTCTGAATTTTTGTAGCTACAAAAACAGTTTTATACATTTTGTTTTTGTAACTGTAATAGTTCAAAAGTTAAACTATTTAAAGTGATTGTACCTCTAAATCGGAGGTGTCTCACTTTGACGGTGTCTCACTTTGACTGGGGTGAAAATAGACCCCCCCCCCCCTCCCTGCCGTACGTTCAGGCAGAACTTCAGGAATCTCCAGTTAAAGGATTATACCTCTTAACTGGGACACCCTGTATGTATAAAGATATATATGTACTTGCATATAAATTGAGTTTCTTTACCTCAGAATCAACGGATTTTTTTTAGTTCTGCATTAAAAAACATGTTTTGCGAAAAAGTGGAGCTAAATATCTGGTTTTTGCACTGAGCGCTACATTTCAACAGCGCTCTCCAGTCGCCTTCTGGTCCATCCAGTTCACCCTGCTCTCCAAATTTGCCACCTTCAAACGCAATGTTTTGTTTTCCTCTTTTAGCTGTAAAATTGTAGTTATGTCGGTAGAAATCGGTGGAAATATCAGAGTAAAGCATTTGCAGGGTTAATGAACTTTCGGCCAAAGTTGAGAGAACCGTCGACATAATAGCTTTGTTCAATGAGGCTGTCCAGCTCAGTCCAAAGCATGTAAATTACAGGTTTTCGTGTTCAATGAGAAAAATTTCTTTCCAGCTCATGTTTGCTTTTTGTTTAATGACTCTGCCTGGACTCTGATCTGAGCAGAATTTCTGCACTTTTGAGGTAGAACAGATTTGTGAGAAACGTCAAAATCAGCTGTGATTGCAAATTCCATTGCTTTATTCCAAACTATCACTTGAAAAACTATTGTCACTTTCTGAATCCATCGCCTCTAATACCATTTGTTCCAACAAATTAAGTTCCATTATTTTATTGTTTTTATTTCACGATTTATACTAAACTTCTAAACTCAAATAATTATCCAACAGTCGAAAATGAAGTTGCCATTTTTGACAATTAACATATGGCTGTATTTTCCTGTTCTACCTTTGATCTGACATTTTTCACAAATTTGTGCTGCTCTGCCTTGCCTTTTTTCTCATTGAACAAAGCTAATGTCGTTCGTTGTGCAAAGTACAGATTCTGCTACGCATTGATACGAAAGTGATGCAAGATTTGCGTGGGCAGCCGGCGAATTGGGTGTTGTTGTCATATTAGCAGGTACTTTTACTCGTTGTGAGGAAAGTGAGGTAGGCTTGGCTGAAAAGGGTGTTGACTTTGATGTATGTAGATAATTTTTGGTGCTTATTTAAGGATTGTATTTTTATTGCGATATAGATGGAACAGGTAAAGGCTGTTGAAGTGAATTGCAGCGCAAAACAGAACACTTGTTGCAATGATGTGCTAGATTGTTATTTGATAGATACTCAATATCTTTCGGTTGAATATTATCACACAAACCGTGAAAAAGAGTTTTGCAATCACGGCAGTGTATTTTAGTTGCATCGTTACGCTCAATTTTCTATTTGCATACCGGGCAATTCATTTTAAAAGAGTTAACTGACTATTTTGAAAATTTTAAATAAATTAGAGATTCGCACCCCACGACACTTTAAGAAACACGTCTGCTCTTGATCACAGACAATAGATGCAATAGATAGATAGATGCAATACAATAGATAGTTAGGTACGGGGTACGTCAATTGTTTTTTGTTTGAGCTTCCGAAAGTCAACTACTAGACGCTTCTTTTTTTGGATGACCTGATGATGCCATCCTTTAAAAGATCACTTATTTCGTTTATAACAAAATCAGTTACACACTTAGGGCAGGGGTATTTTGAATAAACGATCACTTTTGCATACCAAAAAAGTACGTATTTAATTACGTAATTACAATAAGGTAGTTTAAGATTTATTTTAAAGTAGTTTGTAAATTTTAGATTTAAGACTAAATCTTATTTATACAAAAACAGATAATTTACTAATTTTTTTTTTAATAATTTTCTTAGTTAAATAGCTTTTAAGTAATTCTAAATAGTTTAATTTAAGTTAGGCTACGTCGAAAGATATTAGTATAAGCATTAAGTTTAGCTTAGAGCGCCCACATAGGGCCAGTAAGTTAGTATATAACATTGTTAAATTAGTTAAGCTAGTATTAAGCGTTTTTTGTCTAGCATATAAGATTTCATGAGTTTCCAAAATAAAAAGAATTTAGAATTAAAAAATTGTGTTTTGAGTTCAGTGCGAATAAGGTACGAGTAGCTCGAAACCAAGGCAACCTGATTTGTTCGGATACCAACTTGGTATTACCAAGTGGCAGCAGTGTTAAACCAAAGAGTCAAATCTTAGCAATTTGTCGAACGCACGGCGAACTTTTAGGTACTTTGCCCGAGAGTAACATCGTTGCGATCAGATCAAATAATCCAGGTAGTAAAAACTTTTTGGTGCGATTGGAGTCCAGAAATCCAGCCATTTCTTTAAGTATATAAAAAAATTTTAATTCTTTTGTTTATTTGAAACACATTTATAAGAAGGTAATGAACAAATTTTTGAGAATATTTTTGAGGATTATAAGCTTTGCTGGAGGTCGGGAATTAAAAATGGCAATAGGGGACGTGCCAGCGGAGGTTGCCTTTATGGGTACAGAAAAAATTTAAAGTAGAAACTGAATTTGGAGAAACAAATAGTTACAACTACATATACATAAAAACAACAAATATTCCACGACTTAGCTCTTACATTATGCCTGTTTACCTTAACGGATCACAAGGACTGCAGTGGGAACGCAGACACTGGTGGATGTAATTAACAACCTGAGTAACCAAAATGATATCCTCCTAACAGGTGATTTCAACGGTAGAACGAGTGGGTCTCAGTCTCAGTGCCCCATGTCGACTATGAATATAATACGCCACACATCTGTGCACAGCCATAAATCTAAAGATATGGTATTGGATAATAAAAGTAGCCAGTTGATAGAATTTTGTAACGAATATGAACTGATAATTCGTAATGGCCATTCGGTAGGGGATCTAGAAGGCGAATACACATTTGAAGGTGCGCAGGGTAGCTCAGTTATTGCATACGTATATGCCAGACGAAAAGAATATTATAACAAAATAACGCAGCATACATCATTTCTCAATGCAGGGATCCGTCTACGCTTTGGAAATTGCTCAGAAAGAAAAATGGAACGAAATATAAAATTGGAGTAAAACTAACTGCGGGGCAGCTCGAGGAGGTATTTACAATAAATCTCAAACCTGCATTCCCGGGAGATAGCTTAGGTTAGGTTGTGGGGGTTGGGCACCAAAAAGGTGCCTGCATGGGGCCAATTGGTCCATCGTGTTACTACATCTAACATTATATCAGTTAGCCGGTTCTTGCTCGAACCAGCGTGTGCTCCTTATGAATCTTTAGCCCCATCAGCGGTGCTTGTGCCAATTCGTCCAATTTTATAAGGAATCTGTTTCCCATATGTAGGAGGCGACGGTTATGGAGATTTGGACATGCGCAAAGCAAGTGCTTGATGGTCTCTGCCTCTTCCTCATCTTGACAGCTCCTGCAGAAATACGGGGAGTTTATGCCCAGCCTTTTGGCAATAGTGCCGATCGGGCAATGTCCGTCAGTACACCTATAAGTAAGTAAGTAAGCAAGCATTTTGTTCTTCTTTCGTTTAGTTGAGGCCGTAGGCTTCGGATAATCACACAGTCTCCTCTTGATGACCAAGCGGTGTTGGTTTGTACCCTGGTTCTAATATTTATTCTTTCTTTCACTGCACTAATAGGAATGTCCATCTGTGTGTGGGTATGTTCTGTACCTAGTGCTGATCCTTTCCTGGCTAGTTCATTTGCTACCTCGTTCCCTTCCATATCGCTATGTCCAGGAACCTAGCAGAGATTGACCACGTGGATGATGCTAAGTATATTCAAGATTTTACGACATTTACAAACTGTCCTAGATATAATTGTCTCACTATCTAGTGCCTTGATAGCTGCCTGAGTGTCCACGAAAATTGTAATCCGAGATGGATTTATTTCCTCTGCCAGGATTGTCGATGGCAAAGATCTCAGCTTGAAAGACACTGCATTTATTTGGGAGTTTGTATGAGTCCCTAATCTGTAAGTATTTTTAAAATACTCCTGGTCCGGCTATGAAGTACTGACCGTCGGAACTTTGTTTCCAAAGACCAGATGCTCTAAGACGTGTTGCACTTTTACAAGCCAGGGCCTTTATGTGGTGTTGATTTTAGCGCTCCTGTTACTCCTATACGTGCTAGTCTTTTTCCTTAGTTAGGTTGTTAAGATAGCTGGTTTTTTTTCATAGCTTTCCACCATACTAGTGCTCAGTAGGTAAGTATGGGTCTAATGATCGCTGTATGCATTTTTTTTTTTTTTTTTATAATTTACCCGCACTCAAGGGGTTATGAATACCCTTTTACATGTTTTCACATGGTGCGGGCGTTGGAAAGATAGATAGAGAGAGAGAGAAATGGATTATATGCGATTTCATTCCCCATCGTTTACCGAAGGTTTTCTTGCATGCGTATAATGTGCAAAGTGCTTTCTTCATACGTTCCTCTGTGTTCCGTTTCCACGTTAGCTTTGAGTCAAGAATAGTTCCAAGAAACTTAGGTTCATTGGATAGTTTTAGAGGTATTCCATTGAGATTATGTAGATTGAAATGATCTATTTTCCTCCTTCCGTTGAATAGAACCAGTTCGGTCTTTTCTGGGTTAACTTGTAGTTCAATTGGTTCCGCCCATGAGAAAAGATCTTTTAGTGCAGATTCCATAATATCACTGATGGTTGGTAAGTGTTTGCCATTAACCAGGATTGCTATATCGTCTGCGTATGCTACCGTCTTTATTCCTTTATTTTTTATAGTCTTCAGAATTTTGTTGACGAAATCCTCCTTGTGGAGTTCCTCTCGTAACTGTTTTCTTTACTACACTTTCGCCTATCTGTGACTTAATGACTCTGCTATTAAGCATTGTCTCAACCCATTCTGTTATCATTGTCCCAACTTCTATTTCCTCTAGGGTCGCTTTAATAGCTTCTGTTTGCACATTATTAAAAGCTACTTCTATGTCCAGGAGTGCAACTAGAGTATATTCTTCGTAGTGAAGGCTTTTCTCTTTTTTTTTTTTTTTTTATAATTTACCCGCACTCAAGGGGTTATGACTACCCTTTTACATGTTTTCACATGGTGCGGGCGTTGGAAAGATAGACAGAGAGAGAGAGAGAAAGAGATTGGTGTAGTGGTTTGAAACTCAGCTGTGTTAGGTTTCACATTAGCTCCGGGGGTTGTGTCCAGAATAACTGGGGAGATTTGATGCTGTCATTTATTTTTTGCCTTCGCTTCTGATTCACAGTATTTTTTTCCCGATCCACCTGATGTCATGAGCATATCAATTATCAACAGAGCGATCAATTTCTCCAGCCTTCGCAGTAGTGTTGTCACAAACTTTCGCAATTGATCGGACTGCCTCTTATCATATAATGCTTGCTGACATCAGGGATTGAACTGTGAACCATCAGCTCGACAAACGACGACGCTACCACTACACCATTGCCACCCCTATATTTGATATAACTTTGTGTAAAGCTGTCTCCACGGATTTACTTTTTTGGTAGGGGTGCTGGGTGCTACACAAGTTTTGTTCATTGAGTAGGCTTCTCACATCAAGATCAATTAGCCTTTCCAATGTTTTCAAAAGAAAGGAAGAGAAACTAATATGTCTCAAATATTTTGCTGTAGAATGGGTAGACTTTCCCGCCTTAGGAATTAATACCACTTTCACTTCCCTCCAGCTAACCGGTATATATTTTAGCTTTAAGCAGCTTATGAAAATAACCTTAAGCCAGGGCGTTATTATCTCTAGGGCATGTTGGAGCATTGCTGGAATAATATCGTCTGGTCCTGCAGATTTGTAGGGTTTCAACGAGTTGACTGCCCAGGCTATTTTGTGCTTTGTGATAATATCGTCTGTGTTTTCCTCTAAAACGATAGATCTGGCGACGGATTGTGCTCTATATTCCGCGTGTTCTATGTCACTGTTGCCTGGAAAGTGAGTTTTCATCAAGAGTTGTACCGTTTCTTGGCCAGATTCTATCCAGGAGCCATTACAACGCTTAATGGCCAGAAGCCATTAGAACGCACGGGGCCACTGGATCTTTAGAAAGGATTTTCCGTAGCCTGGCCGCATCGCTCGAGTTCTCGATGGATTGACAGAACATGTTTCAGGATTCTCTTTTAGCTATTCTCCGGTCTCTTGTGTACAGGTTTAGTTGTTTTTAAGTTCGTTTGTCCACCAAGTTGCTTTGGTGGACTTTCGATTGCGAGAAAAAAAAGTTTTGTTAATTGTATCCGTTTAAAACTGGACGTTGGAGTCAATGGATTGACTGATCAGAATCATATTCACACCTGGGCGTGGTGTCTGTTTGTCCATCTATTTTGCGTACTCTGACCAGTTAGTTCTAGCCAGATTCCTGTATTCTTTCTGTATCGTGGGATTGATGTTGATTGTGAAGAGGATCCTAGAATGGTCTGAAAAGGAGTTTTTAGGTGACACTCTCCAATCTTCTACAACAATTTTTTCCTCGATTCCATTGTGGTACGTCGGGTGAATACTTCCATTACACAGCACTAGATTTGTAGAAAGAATGAACTCAAAAATAGACTCACCCCTTTCATTGATATCTTTGCTGCCCCATTAAATGTGATGAGCATTGGCGTCGCATTCCGCCACTAAAGATGTGTTCCGTGATGCTGCATAATCGACAAGTTCTCGGACTGCTCTTGATGTTGGGTCTTCATTGTCGTGCGGCATGTACGCTGAGACTAGTATCAGGTTTCTAGTCTTGGTCTCCACGTTTACTGCCACTGTGTCTCCATTACTAAATCTAGGAAGAAAGAACATATTAATAGTTTTCTTTGCACGAATGTAGCTTCTTACTTTACCTTATTTGTGGTATAGAATAGATTATGTAGTTTTGACTTTAAACCCTGTAACCTATTCTGCATCCAGGGTTCTTGGATCAAAGCCACGTCTACGCTCTGTTTGTTCATGAGTAGCAAAAGGTCGCCGGTTGCTACTTTGGAGTGATGCAAATTAATTTGCACCACCCGCAGATTCTGGCTCCGTTTCACCATCATAATCCACTCTTTCCTTCACGCTCCTCAGTCCAAGCTTTAATATGCCTTTCTTTTTTTCTCTAATGATTTCCGAGTAGTGTTTATCAATGGCAAAGACCAACCAGGTCTTTATCATTTCCGTTGTGACCTTTCCTCGTCTGGAACAATTTCCGTTCTTTAATGGGTAAATCTTTGTTTTGACCTGCCAGGAGCCTTATTATGTGATCGTCCTCATGCAGAGCAGGAGGTGGTATCCACACTGTCAGCTTCTGTCGTAGCGGTAGTGCGGTTCTCGGTATTATTTTGAGACTGGCTCCTTTCCACAGTTCACCAATATTTGTGATCATTTTTATCAGAAACTCAACGGCTTTCTCATTGCCACAGGCAACAACTTTGACTCCTCTGAACGACCCCACACCGTCGAAGCTATACTCTTCCCGGTCACCGTTTTCGATGGTGGTCATCATGGATTTTAGATTTTCGTTTTCAATAAGTAGCCAGTTCACCTGAGTGATCGCTTCATCAGGATCTTGTTGGTCAACAATAGCTACTTGTAGTTCCATTAAGGTGGCTTCGAAACTGGATGAGAGCATTATTTTCTTCGAGGAGTGATATTTCGCCTAATCTTCCGATCTTTGTCTCTTTGAATTAGGCTTCGAAGTACCAGCATGTGTCCCTGTAGAGATTTTACTGGTCTGTTCTCGATCAGCCCGATTATGGATCTGTTCTGGTTTGACCTGCTTTTCTCTGCTTTCCTTACTCGTCGCGGTCCTTGTAGAAGCTTTGCTAGATATGACCTGCTGAGCTACTCTGCTCTTATTCGTATTAGCGGATTCTGGCTATTTGGAACTTTAGAAGCCGCGATTTCAGACACGCCGAGGGCGTGTTTGCGTTCGTAGCTTCTAACGGTCTTCTTGTGTGTACTAATCAAAGCCCTGTATCTTGCGCTCATAGTATTGGGTTCTTTTACTGCCATCTTGGATAGATATGTAACTTTTGGAGGCCCTGTAGTTGCTGCGTTGCTTCTCTTCCGGGAAGGCAGTGTGTTTCGGAGCAGTCTCCTCTGGATCGGATGTCCAAAGTAGTTCCTCCTCTGTTTCGGGTCCTATTGCTTCCCTCTCCGGTGGAGGGAGGGATTCAACATCCATGCCGTCGATGTGCAGTTTGTCGAAAGGAAGACTAGTGAGATAGCCTTAACTTTCAATATGCTGTTCCTGACAACAAAAATGAACTTGTAGATTGCAATATCACAAAAGAAGAAGTTAAAAGTTGACTGAATCGAAGTAAGGACAACAAAGCTTCGGGTACGGACGGTATACCATCTGAATTTTACAAATAAGCAAACGATGAGTTTCTAGAGCTTCTCACAAATGAATACAACAGAATTTTTTCAACAAGCGACATTGCAGATAGTTTTAAGCAATCTGTTATATTTCCTATATTGAAAAAAGGAGATCCTAATAGTGTTAAAAGTTATTGAGGCATCTCATTTTTTAAACGCGTCACTGAAGATATTAATAATATTAATAGAACAGAATTGTTTGCTGAGTGAATTTCAGCAAACTGAGTGAGTTTTCGTTCTTTCTACTGTGGCCATGAATTTTATTAGATTGGAGAAAAAGCTGTGCGTGTTCTTCGTTGAACTAAAGGCAGCCTTTAATACAGTCGATAGAAGCGCACTATTTTACCAACTTTGCAATCGCGGTCTCTCCCGAAAATTTCTCAGTTTTATAATTACTCTTTATGAGAGAACATTTTCGGCAGTTTGGGATGGGAAGCAATTGTCAAATTTCTTTGATACTACAACAGGTGTTAAACAGGGTTGTAACTTCAGTCCGTTAGCATTTACGATGTATATAAATGACATTTTTTTTTTCCTCTTGTACAACCCTTGCCCGCATGGCATCGACACTGCGACCTAAAAGATCTATTGTATCGAGGGGTTGGAGTTAATCCAAGAGACGTACTACCTCCCTTATGAAGGCAAGTACATCCTTGGAAGCGGATCCCTTGAGTTCCACTGAAGTAAGTATCTCCCTGTGGAGAGTACGTATCCTTAACCAATGTAGTGCCGGGCATTCGCAAAGAATGTGTTCGGATGTCTCATCTTCCTCGAGGCAGAATCGACAATCCTTGTCCTGGCAAATATCAATTTTGTTAAGGTGGTATCTCAGGCCGCAGTGGCCAGTTAGGAAGCCCGTCAGCTTCCTAATGCTTTCCTTATATAGGTTAAGGATTTCCTTATAGGAGTAAGGTTTAATTAAACGTTTGGATTGTCTCAGACCAGGAACATTTTCCCAGTGGTTTGGACAAAGTTGATTTTCCCATTCGTTTAATTGTCCTAAGGCAGAAGCCCAGTTGACTCTGCAAAACTGTTCTGGTCCTAAGAACACGGATTCTGATCCAGCCCTTGCAAGTTCATCCGCCGATTCGTTGCCTGCAATACCCTGGTGACCAGGTACCCATCCAAGTTTGACCTTGTTGTATCTGGCGAGGGCCTGTAAGGCATCGTGGCAGCATTTAACTGTCATAGACTCCATCATGTTGGAAGACAGTGCTTGTAATGCTGCTTGGCTATCCGAAAGGATAATAATTCTGGCGCCTTTAATACCTTTTCTGGATATTAAGTCGGCGCAGATCTCAATGGCATGTACTTCTGCCTGGAATACCGAGGGACATCTTCCCATGGGTATCGACAGTTTGGTGTTGGGTCCAAAGACACCAGCTCCAACTCCAGATTCCATTTTCGATCCATCAGTGTACCAGATCAGACTTCTAGGGTCCCGTGCCAGAGCCCCATTGGCCCATTTAGCACGGTCTGGAATTTCTACCTCATATAGTTTCCCAAAACTGTATTCCCTAACCATAATGTCTGGGATGGACATAAACATGTCTATATTTGGGATTGAGTTAAGTATTTTCAGGTGTCCCACATGGCCATCTGTTTTATACTTAAGTTCGAGCTGCAGTTTGATAGCGCATCTAGCAGCCGTCTTCCTAATGAAGATGTGTAGGGGTGTAAGTCCAATTAAAGCCTCAAGTGCTAAAGTTGGGCAGGTGCGCATTGCACCTGTAATACCTAGGCAGGCAATACGCTGTAGTTTCTGGAGCTTATTAGCCGTTGATTGTTCGAGGGTTTTAGGCCACCAGACAACAGCAGCGTACGTAATGATAGGTCTAACCATCATGATATAAAGCCAGTATATCATTTTGGGGTTAAGCCCCCAAGTTCTGCCATAGAGGCGCCTACTGGCCCATATGGCTCTAGTGGCACGCTCTGTGGCTGACTTGATGTGAGAGTTCCAATTGAGTTTCCTATCTAGGATAATACCGAGGTATTTGACTTCATTGGAATAAGGCAAAGTGGTGTCTTTTAAGGTGATAGGTTCAAGATTAACCAGTCTCCTTCTAATAAAATGCACTAGAATAGTTTTGCTGGGATTAATAGATAATCCTTCAGAAGTGCACCATTCTAAGATGTGAAGCAATGCGTTCTGCATGCCTCTAGTAATGGTTACGTTAAGCTTGCCACTACAAATGATCGCCAGGTCATCTGCATAACCAATGGCGCTAAAGCTGATTGCCCTAGCTATCGAGTCGTATCCGGTATTATCGAAAGCACCCTCAATGTCTAAAAAGGCACATAGGGCAATTTCCTTGGTTTGAAATGCTTCTTCGACCTTTTTGACGAGATAGTGAAGAGCACTCTCAGTGGATTTGCCTTTTCTGCACGCGTATTGACTTGAGTGTAGAGGATTAGATATTTCTATCTGGCCTCTAATATGGACATTGATAAGTCTTTCCATAGTTTTAAGAACAAATGATGTTAGACTGATAGGTCTATATGATTTAGGCAGTTCACTAGGCCTATTGCCACTCTTGGGGATGAAGATCACATTCACCTGTCTCCAGGTGAATGGGATGTAACCCCAGTTGTAACTAGCTCTAAATAAAGCAATAACTGCCGGCAGTATGGCGTCGATAACCCTTTGAATAAGGGCTGGGAATATGCCGTCACCACCGGGGGCTTTGAAAGGTTTGAAAGAGCCGATTGCCCATCTTACCTTATCTGGACTGAAGATTTTACCAGGTAGACTGTTAACTCTGCTGGCTATGGAGACCCTAAGGTCAGTGTCGTTAGAGTTATCATGATTTTCATGGATAGTCGAACCGGGGAAGTGCACCTGAAGTAGGGTGTTAATCGTGTCCGTTCGGTCCGACGTGTAGGTACCATCAGTTTTCTTTAGTAAACCCACACAGTTTGTATGATCTTTATAAAGAGCTTTGTGGATACGTGCCGCTACAGGCATGTCAGTAATGTCTTCGCAGCATCTTCTCCATGCAGCTCGTTTTGATCTTCTCAATTCTAAATTGAATTCTGTGAGAGCGAACCTGTATTCGTCCCACATTTTTGTGCGTTTGGCTCAATTAAAGAGTTTCCTAGCCTTCTTGCGGGGTTTAGCAAGCTGGTCATTCCACCAGGGAACCTTTCGTTTACTCGGGCTGGTTTTACTGACACAACTACTGTGGTATGAAGTTAGCAACACTTTATTCAGCTGGTATGCTGCTTCATCAATGTCCCACGTGGACTCAATTGATGAGACAAGCATATCCATTTTAGAGAGGACTAGCTCCTGATACATAATCCAGTCCGTCGACTTGGGATCGTATCTAGTTGGGGCCTGTGTCAGTTGGCCGGGTATGTCAAACCTAATATGCTGATGGTCAGACATCGAGGCTTCATCTGACAAATGCCAATTTGTGACAAAATTAGAGATAAATGGACTGGCGAGAGTGAGATCAAGTACCTCCTCTCGAATGGCATTTATAAAGGTTGGTTTAGACCCTTTGTTGAGGACATCTACATGGTTACTAACAAGATAATTTAACAAACACTCACCTCTTTTGTTGTCGTCACTACTACCCCATACCATGTTGTGAGCATTGGCATCGCAACCAATGATGTAGTGTAGGTTACTACGTTTGCAGTAGCTGATGAGCGCTTGGACCTCCAATGGCGGTATATTGTCGTCATCACCAGGGAAATACGCCGAGGCACACACGATGTTCTGAGTGCCTCTCTTGGTCGGGACTTCTGTTAGTAGGGCTACCAGGTCTTTTGTTATAAATTCTGGAATGGGAAGAAAGTTTATATTATGGTCGATTAAGCAGGCCGCCCTTGGCACTTGCTCATCGTGTTTATAAATTAGCTTACCTACCCCATTCCCGAGACCCTTGATGTGTCCGCGAATAACCCAAGGTTCTTGTAACAGTCCTAGGGCTATCTTTTCATCGGCGAACCGCTTGCTAAGGGTAGCGGACGCGCCCTTAGCATGATGCAGGTTCGCCTGTAACACCTTGAGGGTGCTAATCATGGCTGATTTGATTTTGCTTGCCGGAGTAGTTGGGCTTTTTTAGGGCCTTTCTTACTGCGGCAGGCGGCTTGTCCAGGACGACCTGTTGTTCTGTGCCTGACTTCAGCCGTATTTTGAGGATTTCCGGCCACGTTGCCAGTTTTCCGGGTTTGTGTACCCTTCTTTTGCAGCTTAGAGCGGATCGTCGAAGCGGTGGCCGTATCCTTAGTGCCGCTCCCAGAACCCCCAGCAGTAGCATGCCCAACGGCATTTCTACTGCCTATAGAGGCTGAGCGGGTGCGATCCACAGGAACAGACACCGCTGTCGTCTTGCCGCCACCAGAGCTAGATGGCCCAGAGGCACAGCTAGTTGAGGTAGGCTGACTTGAATCCTTACAATCGGACACATTTCCGGTGCAAGGTTGAGTGCTGGCTGCCTCTTCCTCTAAAGGGGTACCGCTGTCAGATGTGGGAACCTTATCGGTGCTCTTAAGGATAAATTTTATCTGACCCCAGCGGTAGTTGACCTTCCCCTTGAGTTCGAGGAGCTTAGCCATGGAATTGTCGTCTCTGCCTAGCACAAGGTGAAGGAGTGCACCTTCCTTCCCTCTCTGGATGACTTTCCACGTATTGGCCTTAAGGTTGGCATTTTGAGATACGAGGGTGGCAAGCACTTTCTCGTTTGAGAGATCCAGACTTTGTGGAAAGAATCCACGGACGATGTGTGTTTTTGGGAATGAACCCTCTTCCACCAACATCAGGTCCAGACCACATTTAGTGCTGATCCTATCAAAGTTGGAGCGCATCCACCCTGCTGTAGCATTGTCTCCACAGACAAAAATTAGCCACCCCGATCTTATGTGTGACCCTGAGAACTTAGGCCACACGCCACAGTTACTCAATTCGATCGAAGTGTCTATAACTGCCTCTTGTGCGAGAGCCATTTGCTCTGTTGAGAGGGGATGGTTGGTCAAGTCGGTCGGAACGATCCCTAACCTGACAAGGCTAGCCACCTGGCTAAAGGTGGGAACATCAGGTAGGGGACCACTCTTGATCTTCTTGGCGGCCGACGAAGGGGGAGTTTGATCTTCGGATCTGACTCGCTTCATGTCTGGCCTGTCTTTGTCAGCGGATTTGGCCAGGATGAGAGCACTTTCTCTGTCCATTCGCTTTTAAAGCGTCTGTTTTGGAAGCTATTCAGCTTCACAAAACCACTCTGTTGTATTTGCAGCCCACTAAAACTCTTCCCGATGGAGGAGCAACCCGATTTCTCGGTAATCACGCTGCAGGTGTCAACAAGTGTGGACGCGTCAGAATCAGAGGTGTACGATTCCGCTGCTGCTTTATCGTCACAGCAATCCGTACGATCGGAAGGGGCCCACTTGGCCAGACCTTCTGAATCGGATGCAGGGTTCGGTTGCCCGATGGCGGACCGAGAAATAGAGGCCGTTATGTGCTCTGAAGCACTATTAATGTCGACCGTCGAGAGCCCAGTAGCTACCCGATTGGGGAGTGCCTCTGGTTGCCCAACGGCAACGCCAGAGGTTGATGCGCTTATAGAGGCATCAGTCTGTAAATTTAAATTTTTTAGAGATTCAATGATTCCCACGAGTATCCGGGAAAGAAGAGTCACCCATGTCGGAGCCCGGTACGGCACGGTAAGGCATTGGTTAAAACCGAAGGTAGCCTGGTATTCGGATTCCGCATACTAGCGACTAAGCACTCTCTTAGCCACGCATCCCTGGCGTATGCTGTTCCACCTTGGATTAGAGATTTATTCTAGAGGTTTACTCCTCACGTCGCTCACTTTAGCCGAATAGTCACAGACGTGAACACCAGCCGTGCATCGCAGGCCTGCGCAATAGACCATAAGTTCAGTTGTGCACGCCCGCAATACTAGGCCAGATTATCTCGCTGTGGTATTCGTTGCCCGGTGGCCGCCCCGTGGAGGCAGTGAGTCTTCTTGTCACGGTTATAAATGACATAACAGAGGTATTACCTAGAGGTATCTCAATCGGTGGAGTTTACATTAAGGTACTGTTATATGCTGATGATTTAGTTCTGCTGGCGGATTCGCCAAAGAGCCTGCAGAGAATGTACTGTGAAGTACTGTGAAGATTAGAGGCTGTGGTAAATGTATCGAAATCGAAGGCAATGATATTCGGAGGAGGAGGAGGAAGATATGCGAGAGGCGATAGTTGGAGATTTAATGGACAGGAAGTTGAGATTGTTAAAACATACAAGTATCTAGGCATTAATATCACCAGCAACATGAACATGGAACACCACCTAAAGGAGAAGTTAACAACAGCGAAGATAGCTATCAGTGCAGCATGGAAAAATTGCCTGGAAGACAAAAATATAGCCCTGAATGTAAAATATCTAATATTTCAAGCAGTAGCAAATTCCATCTTGCAAATTCCATACGGTTCGCAAACGTGGGGCTACAAATCGTACGAAACCGTTGAAAAACTTCTTCGATATTTCCTTAAACGGATTTTTAGACTATCTCAATGCACACCAAATAGTACGTTGATTGTTGAAACTGGACACCCACCGCTGTACATAGATACCCGAAAACTTCACCTCGACTACATTTTGAAATCGTTAGCATTGGGCGAAGACAGACTTACAAAACGGATTGCGACGTATGTGATAGAGGCGAAGATACTTTGGTTTGATGGATGGCAGTAGTTGGCGGAATCCTGTGGGCATACCTTCACTTTAAACCTAAATAATGTATTGAGTTGAAAAAAAAAATTATATAATTTACTTAAGGTTCTATGCTAGGCTTAATCAACGACTCGGTGACAAAAATTATTTTAATGATAAATATACGGCGGATATGATATCAACAATTTTTAAAGTAAGGGGGGAAATTATGCCATTAAACTACATACCTCATCACGAAGACTTGCCAATTTACTGCGCATCTTGCAACTTACGAAAGAGGGAGAACGTGTTTCATTTCCTAGGAACCTGTCCCATACCATGCGAGCTTAGGCAACAGTATTTCGGTAAGCGGTTATTGGAAGAAAGGGAGATGGTGGATATTTTAAATGGTGCAGACTGGGTTCAACTTTATTAATATGTATTGCGAAAAGGCATCGAAGTACACAATTATTAAAGAATTCTGAAGATACATATATGTATGTTGTCAAACTTGGGCAGACGGCTATTCAAGCCATGCTTTTCATAGATTTAAGAAATTCGCATTTAATTTTTATATATTATGTGAATTATACTGAATAAATCAACAATCTAATCTAATCTCAAAATCATAACGAAGCCTATCGATCAACACATGAAAGTTTATTTTATCAACTTTGGCTTGTGTGTCCTTGTAGATTTTATGTTTTCAAAAAAGACTCCCTTCATACAATGGTCAGTTATATTAGGATCCTAGTTAATTCCAGAAAGGAGATCCTCAGCAAATTTATCAAGACGAGCAAAAATATGGTCAAGGCAGGTACCTGAAATGGGTCTGGTATATTCATCAACGAAGGATAAGAGTCAGTGTTCAGCCATGAGCGCTTGGTACGAATCAGAAACTGAATTAGAATCTAAAATATCTAAATTAACCCTAGAAAGATAATCTTATTTTTTAGTACTGAAAAGATAAACATGCGCCTGCGAGGCGCACAATTAAAAAAAACGTTTTTTTTTACAAAATTAAATAAATATTTTTTTTATTACTTCGTTTTATTGCTACATTATTAGCAATTAAGTGAAACATAAATATATATGTATTATCATTTTTCTAAGTAAAGTAGGATTTTATAAATCCATAACAAAAAGGTACACAAAATAAGATATCTTCGGTATTTAAATATCAATTATTAGCAATAGGTGACATTTATATTATTTTGTCTTACCAACTGATTAATTACAATATAATCAGTCTCAAATAATACCAATCAGTCAAAAATACAAAAAAATCTAAAGTTACAGACAGTTGTTGCAAACATCATGTTTATGTTCATGCGCCTCTCGAGCGCGACGCATTGCCATAACTAAAAAACTGTGGCAATTATCGAACCGGAACGACCGTCCCTCGCAAGTGTTGATCGACGACGGAGTTGGCTTAAAAGAACAACTTTGTTCGAGCGTCGGTTAAAAGAGAAAAGCAATATATATATTTCGCGGGCGCCTCCGAGGCGCAGTTTATCTTTCTAGGGTTAAAGATAACAAGATTTCCAGATCGCTCATTAGACAGAAAGTTAGGTAATTCATCTGAAAATAAGTTAGGAGGTGAAGAGTGAATATTGCAACTAACTTTGATGACATCTGCGCTTCTTAAATTAAAAACTTTAACATCACACTCATACAAGTTGGATACAAAAACTCCCACTCCACCGGCAGAGTACGTATCATTAGTATTTGCAAGAAAAGCATATCTTGGAATATTATAATCTTCAACTTCGCACGAATAAATCCAAATTTCAGATACAAATATTATTGCTGTCAGATTTACAAAAGCTTCAAGATTTGCAATCAGTAAATCGAAATTTTGGCTCAAACTGCGAATATTTTGATGTAAAATAAAAAATGATTTGCCACCACAAATAAAAATGATATCGAAATTTCATTTAATGGTTCTTAAAGTGAGGTTGTTGCGCATAAGATCAATGATGTTATTCATATTATTACCCTTGCAACTATATCATCAAACGATCTTATGATAACAACCTTACTGTTATCGAATTTTCACAGTACAATATGAGAATTCCTGAACCTCTTGTATTTGAATTCATTCTCTTTTCAAATTTTTTTTAACTGCCATAAATAAAGCTTTAGAATATTTCTTTAAACTATTATTAATAAAAATATTTGTAGTGTTACAAATAAAGATATATATATATATATTATATACACAGGGTGTCATAGTTAAGAGGTATAATCCTTTAACTGGAGATTCCTGAAGTTCCGACGAAAAAAAAATCGTACGGCAGGGGGGGTTCTATTCTCACCCCAGTTCGAGTTATAGCCCGTCAAAGTGGGACACCTCCGATTTGGAGGTACAATCACTTGAAATGGAATAACTTCTGAATTTTTGTAGCTACAAAAACAGTTTTATACATTTTGTTTTTGTAACTGTAATAGTTCAAAAGTTAAACTATTTAAAGTGATTGTACCTCTAAATCGGAGGTGTCTCACTTTGACGGTGTCTCACTTTGACTGGGGTGAAAATAGACCCCCCCCCCCCCCCCCCCCTGCCGTACGTTCAGGCAGAACTTCAGGAATCTCCAGGTAAAGGATTATACCTCTTAACTGGGACACCCTGTATGTATAAAGATATATATGTACTTGCATATAAATTGAGTTTCTTTACCTCAGAATCAACGGATTTTTTTTAGTTCTGCATTAAAAAATATGTTTTGCGAAAAAGTGGAGCTAAATATCTGGTTTTTGCACTGAGCACTTCATTTCAACAGCGCTCTCCAGTCGCCTTCTGGTCCATCCAGTTCACCCTGCTCTCCAAATTTGCCACCTTCAAACGCAATGTTTTGTTTTCCTCTTTTAGCTGTAAAATTGTAGTTATGTCGGTAGAAAATCACTGTTGATTTTTTTTCAAAGTGGAAATATCAGAGTAAAGCATTTGCAGGGTTAATGAACTTTCGGCCAAAGTTGAGAGAACCGTCGACATAATAGCTTTGTTCAATGAGGCTGTCCAGCTCAGTCCAAAGCATGTAAATTACAGGTTTTCGTGTTCAATGAGAAAAATTTCTTTCCAGCTCATGTTTGCTTTTTGTTTAATGACTCTGCCTGGACTCTGATCTGAGCAGAATTTCTGCACTTTTGAGGTAGAACAGATTTGTGAGAAACGTCAAAATCAGCTGTGATTGCAAATTCCATTGCTTTATTCCAAACTATCACTTGAAAAACTATTGTCACTTTCTGAATCCATCGCCTCTAATACCATTTGTTCCAACAAATTAAGTTCCATTATTTTATTGTTTTTATTTCACGATTTATACTAAACTTCTAAACTCAAATAATTATCCAACAGTCGAAAATGAAGTTGCCATTTTTGACAATTAACATATGGCTGTATTTTCCTGTTCTACCTTTGATCTGACATTTTTCACAAATTTGTGCTGCTCTGCCTTGCCTTTTTTCTCATTGAACAAAGCTAATGTCGTTCGTTGTGCAAAGTACAGATTCTGCTACGCATTGATACGAAAGTGATGCAAGATTTGCGTGGGCAGCCGGCGAATTGGGTGTTGTTGTCATATTAGCAGGTACTTTTACTCGTTGTGAGGAAAGTGAGGTAGGCTTGGCTGAAAAGGGTGTTGACTTTGATGTATGTAGATAATTTTTGGTGCTTATTTAAGGATTGTATTTTTATTGCGATATAGATGGAACAGGTAAAGGCTGTTGAAGTGAATTGCAGCGCAAAACAGAACACTTGTTGCAATGATGTGCTAGATTGTTATTTGATAGATACTCAATATCTTTCGGTTGAATATTATCACACAAACCGTGCAAAAGAGTTTTGCAATCACCGCAGTGTATTTTAGTTGCATCGTTACGCTCAATTTTCTATTTGCATACCGGGCAATTCATTTTAAAAGAGTTAACTGACTATTTTGAAAATTTTAAATAAATTAGAGATTCGCACCCCACGACACTTTAAGAAACACGTCTGCTCTTGATCACAGACAATAGATGCAATAGATAGATAGATGCAATACAATAGATAGTTAGGTACGGGGTACGTCAATTGTTTTTTGTTTGAGCTTCCGAAAGTCAACTACTAGACGCTTCTTTTTTTGGATGACCTGATGATGCCATCCTTTAAAAGATCACTTATTTCGTTTATAACAAAATCAGTTACACACTTAGGGCAGGGGTATTTTGAATAAACGATCACTTTTGCATACCAAAAAAGTACGTATTTAATTACGTAATTACAATAAGGTAGTTTAAGATTTATTTTAAAGTAGTTTGTAAATTTTAGATTTAAGACTAAATCTTATTTATACAAAAACAGATAATTTACTAATTTTTTTTTTAATAATTTTCTTAGGTAAATAGCTTTTAAGTAATTCTAAATAGTTTAATTTAAGTTAGGCTACGTCGAAAGATATTAGTATAAGCATTAAGTTTAGCTTAGAGCGCCCACATAGGGCCAGTAAGTTAGTATATAACATTGTTAAATTAGTTAAGCTAGTATTAAGCGTTTTTTGTCTAGCATATAAGATTTCATGAGTTTCCAAAATAAAAAGAATTTAGAATTAAAAAATTGTGTTTTGAGTTCAGTGCGAATAATAGTGACAATGCTTGTTTTGAATGGCAGCAACTCGTTAGAGTCTGTAAATGCCTTAACTCGGTTTTCATAATTTTTTTTAAAATCAGACCTCACCGAAAGGGGAACCTATATATATATTATCTATTTTTTGCAAAATTTACATTCCTGGATTCTTAGACTTTAATTCAAGTATTCAAATCAAATTAATCTGAACTCGAAAAAAAAATTTAAAAAAATTTGCCGATTTACGGTATATACACAAGTATGAATTTAGTAAAATGATAATAAACTGAACAAATTGATTAATACAGTAAAACAAGTAATATAAACGTATTAAAAAAATAAAAACTTTATATTAAATAAAACTAAAAAGATGTGTTCACTTCTATTGCAATCGGTTTTGTGACTTTGAGTTTGAATTTTTCGTTAAATCTTCCAAAATCGCTACTTCCAGGAATTGAAAATGATCGTAAAAACAGTCACGGAGGGAACTAGACAAAAATTAAATAGATAATGGTTTATACTCTCTTGCGAGAGTACACAGTATGCATTAAATGTTTAATTTTTAACCTCCCCAGTTGACGAACCCACAAATTTGGATCCAGTACCAATTATAATTCGCAAATATATTGTTGCGAAATTGAATCAACCTGTGGATGAATAGAACTTCCGCAGAGAAAAAAATACCGAAGTTAAAAAGAAAGAAAACACTCCAACTTCTGGTTCCCGAGAGGTAAATTGATTTTTCCTTTATTAGTTTTTCTTTCTCTTAAAATTACGAAGGGCTTACAATAATGTGAGTACCAGTTCGCGGTCTGTTGCGCTCGACTTGCCTTCTTCCGTGGTTGAAAACGAACTCATCGTCGATGCCAAAAGATGTTCGCTTCCTCCAGTTTTTTTTGGAACCGCTTCTCCTGGTTCTCCGCTTCCTAACGCCTTCTGTCCGCCGTTCGTCCACTTGCCGCTTCAGCCTGGAAAAGTTCCGACGAGCTACAACTGGGTCAACGTCTTTTTCCAAAATGTTGGCTCTAATGGCGTTATCCCACTTCCCCTTACGATCCATATTGCTGACAACCTCGATATCTGTTATACTGCAATGGCCGAATTAGTTTGACAGGTCAAAAATCGAACACCTCTAAATAAGTTGTCAAATTTAATAAACAATCGGAGCATGGGCAGCACAAGGCAACGTCAAATCTCTTTTCTCTTAATTTAATTTTTTTTATTCGATTTTTTTTTGTTTAGATCACCTCCCAGCGTTTCGCAACATTGCCCCCTCCTTAGGACTCAAGGCTCTGCTGAGTTCTCTCGGAGGTGATGTACGGTGATAAGCGATTCACGTGTATCACCTTTTGATTTCGCTGTCCGGGTATTTGGATTCTGTAAACCAGCTCAGAGAGCTGCTTTACTACTTTGACAGGCCCTTCCCAATTGCTCTGGAGTTTGGGACAAAGTCCTTTACGTCTCTTAGGGTTATAGAACCAAACGCTATCTCCTGCATTGAAGGTAAGTTCATTACATTTTAAATCGTACCTGTTTTTCATTGACTCCGCCGTAATGCGCACATTTTCACGTGCTACCTCGTGTACCTCCAGCATTCGGTTCCGCAGCTCCAATGTATAGCCTGGTAAATTCTGGTCTGTTCTAGGGGGTAATCCATATAGCAAATCGGTCGGCAGTTTAAGTTCGCGGCCAAAATTTAACATGGCAGGGGAAAATCCTGTTGACTCTTGTTCCGCTGCCCGATAGGCCAACAAAGCCGGTTGCAGGAAGAGATCCCAGTCTCTTTGATGAGGGCTGGTGAACTTTGCTAGGTAGTCCAAGAGGGTTCGGTTAAATCGTTCGACCATTCCGTCCGATTGGGGGCGTAGTGGAGTCGTCCGGGTCTTCTGGCTCCCTAGTATATCCATCGTTTTTCGAAAAACCTCCGATTCAAAATTTCTGCCTTGATCCGAATGGATGAAGTAAGGGATTCCGAACCTGCAGAAGACATTTTGGATTATTTTACTTACGACTACCTCCGCTGTTTGATTCGGAACGGCGAAACATTCGGGCCATTTAGTAAAATAGTCCATGACGACGATTATGTAGCGGTTTCCTGTTTCCGTGCGGGGAAGTGGTCCAAGGACGTCGACTGCAATTCGCTCCCAAGGATGTCCCGGTCGGCTCGGTTTTAGTTTACCTCTGGTTAACTGTGTTGGCCCCCTCCGGGCCTGGCAAACCAAGCAGTTCCGACACCACAGTATAGCATCCATCGTTCGTCCTACCCAAAAGTACCTGTCCTGAAGCTTTTTGAGGGTTTTCCGTTGACCTAGATGCCCACCACTTGGGCTATCATGGAGTTGTTTAAGTATTTCCGGGATAAGCCTCTTTGGGATTACTGGCAGGAGTTTCTCCGTTCCTGAATCTTCCTCCCAGACACGAGTGAGAATTCCGGCACATATCTTTAACTGCTTAAACATGGTCCAAAAACTTTTTGTTTCTGGGTTCTCCTGCAAGATGTCCTCCTTGGTTGGTCGTTGTCCTTCCTCGAGCCACTTAATGACTTTCGCCAGAGTCGGATCTTTGCGCTGCTTCTCACCTAAGTCATCATCTTCTACTTCGATATTTAAAAGTTCGTACTGCTCTTTTCCTCTTATATCAGCTTGGGAACAATGCTTGCACGCACCGCATGGTCTCCTAGAAAGGGCATCAGCGTTACCATGTCGGGAACCGGGTCGGTGCTGGATTTCGAAGTCATATTGTTGTAGCCGCTCCAGCCATCTAGCCATTTGGCCTTCTGGTTCTTTGAAATTACACAGCCACCGTATAGATGCATGATCCGTGCGTAATAAGAACCGCCTACCAAAAAGGTAATGATGAAAGTGACGTGTAGCTAAAACCACTGCTAGCAACTCCTTTCTAGTTACGCAATAATTCCGCTCTGCTCGATTTAACGTCCGGCTGAAGTATTCGATGACCACCTCCGAATCTCCCTGCTTTTGGCTAAGAACCGCCCCGAGGCCCACGTTGGATGCATCGGTATCTAATATGAAAAGAGCGTCTGAAATAGGAAATGCCAATATAGGTGCTGAAGTCAGTTTATTTTTCAGGTCTTGAAATGATTTCTCGCTGCCTTCACTCCAACTGAATCGCCGTTTCTCTTCGGTCAGCTCTGACAGCGGCTTCGCAATAGTTGAAAACCCTTCAATAAACCTTCTGTAGTAGGAACAAAGACCTAAAAATCCTCTGACTTGTCGTTTGGTCTTCGGGATCGGCCACCGCTGAACTGCTTCTATTTTCTTCGGATCCGTACTCCATCCGCTAGATGAGACGACATGACCCAGGTAGTTAACACTTGTTTTAAAGAAATGGCACTTACTTGGGCTTAGTTTTAAGTTTGCCGCTTTCAATCGTCCCAATACTACCTCCAGATTTTGCACGTGTTCTTCGAATGTCTGGGAATAAACGATGATGTCGTCAAGATAGATAAGCACTGTCCTCCAAGAGAGTCCTCGAAACACTTCGTCCATTACCCTTTCGAACGTCGCAGGAGCATTGCAAAGACCGAATGGCATCACATTGAATTGCCACAGTCCGTTCCCGTTGGTGAAAGCTGTTTTCTCCTTGTCCCGTGGGTCCATTTCCACCTGCCAATAGCCGCTCTGAAGATCCATGGTGGAGAACCATTTAGACCCAGCAAGCGTCGAAAAGAGGTCATCCATCCTTGGTAAAGGGTAAGAATCTTTTTTTGTTACCTCGTTTAGTTGTCTATAATCCACGCAAAATCGTGTTGAGCCATCCTTCTTTTTTACTAGGACGATAGGGGCAGCCCACGGACTACTCGAGTGTTCTATGACGCCTCTTTCACACATATCCTGGATTAGGTGGTCCATTTCTTCTCGTTTGGCCATTGGAACTCTCCTAGCAGGTAGCTTCACGGGTTTTGCCGATCCAGTTTCGATGCGATGTTTTGTGATGCCTGTTCGTCCAAAGTCTGATGGTCCTTTTGAGAACACTCCTTCGAATTTCTTTAGGAGCCTCTGAAACTCCTTCCTCTGGTCAGTGGTCAATTCGGATTCGGTTGTGCCAACAAGATCCTCAATCTGCACGGTTTTGGCGGTAGGAGGAGTTGGCGGGACTTCGCAGACCTCTACTGTTTCCACTCGTCCCACGATGGTGTCTCTTGGTAGTGCCACATCCCGTGAAAGAGTATTGGTCATCCTAACGAAGATTTTTTTCTTTTGAGGGTCAATCAGGCTTCTGCCGATAGTAACTCCTTTCGGCAACTCTGGGCTGGACGTAGGCTCTACCAGGGCAGCCTGGCCTATCACGGTTGTTGGTGTTTTGAGTCTTACAAGGCTCTCCTTCCTTGCAGGGAGATTCTCTGCTGTTGACATGGTCAGTAACTGGGACGACGAGCCAGAGAGGAGTTGCAATGGGTGCTTTCTGCCTTGGATCTCGATGGACATCTCTTCGAAATCCAAATGACATTGATGTTCCATCAGGAAGTCGATCCCCAGTATGTTAGGGACGTCATGCCGCACCACTGCAAAAGAATGAGAGTACTCTTTATGGTTTAAGAAAAATCTCACCGTTGCCATTCCTTCGCTCCAAATCACGCCACCAGCTATGCCTACCATTTTAACTGCAGAACCTTCCAGTACAGTGCCCTTAGGCAGAAAGCGTTCGGCCAGGATAGAGATGTTAGCTCCCGAGTCCACTACAAAAGAGCATTTACGACCACCAACAAAAGTTTTCAGCGAGAGACTACTTTCGCCTGTGGTTCCAATGAATGTGGACGATATCTCCCTCCTAATTCCGGTACTATCCGTGTCTAAAGCTTGGTATCGACCCATATTGCATCCACAGAGTTTCTTTTGTGCGTTGTCCACTGTACAATCCAGGTTCGTCATCAGATTTTGTGGAGCGCTTAAGTAAGTAGCAGTAGACAACCGCTCCTTGTTGTCTTCTCTATTCAGTTTTTTGAAGCAGTATCCATCTTCTTTAGTGTTCCTGGGTTAGACTTGTTGTCCACTTGAAAAACTCGTCTTCGTTTAGGCCTCGAACTGAGTTCCTGAGCGAGGCTCACCGCATCAGCTAGGGTAGCCGGACGGCCAACCGTAATCAAATCTTGGATGGATTCATCCCTTAATCCCTCGATGAACTGACTGACGAGAACTTCCTGAACTACTTTGGCCGGACATCCAGGTAATGCAGAAGCTACTAATCGTTGAAGCCCCAAAGCAAATTCAGCGTAATTCTCCTTCGGTCCTTGGATACGACTTCGAAGTTGAGTGTAGCTGGACCTGCTGTTCTCACAGAAACGTTGCCGCAGTAGGTGTACTAGCGATTCATAGTCCAGATTAGAATCCCCCGGTAAAGCACTTAACACTGAAACTGCTTCTCCTCGTAACTGCATTGCCAACGCATTCGCTTTCTCCCTAGCGGTCCAGCCAGCGTATCGTGCGGTGATTTCGAACTGCCGTTGGTAGTCGCTCCAAGAACCCGTACCATCGAACGGTTGTACGGCCAACGGTATAGGGGCCCTTACAAGAGAGTTCTGTGGTGGCTCGACGATCGCTGCAGCAGTTGGGTTGCCCTGTGCAGCCGACGAAATCTCTGGGGTTGCCATTTTGGTCATCTCCATGTCCACTCGTTGAAGATTGGTGACTTGTTCCTCAGTAACCATTCGTGGTATCCCTCTCGGCTCCACGGCAACCTGCTGGTTCTTGGGAGAAGAGTGCTGTCCCCTTTTCACCGCATTCTCGAACGATAAGCAGCTCACCGAACGCTCCAACTCCTCGATACGTTTTTCGACAGTGGAGCTCTGGGTCGCGACTTCCTGTTTCCACTCAGTGAGTTTCTTCTCCCAAAATAGGCTCTGGTCTGTCATATACTCCTGGAGCATAGTACGCAGGCTGGCGTACTCACTTGGTCCTGCTGCACTTGTTTTTTTCCTAGATGCGTCATTCTCTAATCCCATTGCGCGTAGCGTAGTCTGCTTCTTTCTTGAAGTCGATCGAACCCCACACCTGACACCAGTGTTGCGAAATTGAATCAACCTGTGGATGAATAGAACTTCCGCAGAGAAAAAAAATACCGAAGTTAAAAAGAAAGAAAACACTCCAACTTCTGGTTCCCGAGGGGTAAATTGATTTTTCCTTTATTAGTTTTTCTTTCTCTTAAAATTACGAAGGGCTTACAATAATGTGAATACCAGTTCGCGGTCTGTTGCGCTCGACTTGCCTTCTTCCGTGGTTGAAAACGAACTCCCCGTCGATGCCAAAAGATGTTCGCTTCCTCCAGTTTTTTTGGAACCGCTTCTCCTGGTTCTCCGCTTCCTAACGCCTTCTGTCCGCCGTTCGTCCACTTGCCGCTTCAGCCTGGAAAAGTTCCGACGAGCTACAACTGGGTCAACGTCTTTTTCCAAAATGTTGGCTCTAATGGCGTTATCCCACTTCCCCTTACGATCCATATTGCTGACAACCTCGATATCTGTTATACTGCAATGGCCGAATTAGTTTGACAGGTCAAAAATCGAACACCTCTAAATAAGTTGTCAAATTTAATAAACAATCGGAGCATGGGCAGCACAAGGCAACGTCAAATCTCTTTTCACTTAATTTAATTTTTTTTATTCGATTTTTTTTTGTTTAGATCACCTCCCAGCGTTTCGCAACAATATTTCATAGTACAGGGTGTCCCAGTTAAGAGGTAGACTGAATTGTCAAACTATGACAAGCTAACACGAATTTGCAAAGCGCAATTTTGTTTAGGTTTTATTTAAGTACAATTATTCATTCAAGTAAAAGTGCTCTTTTTTGTTCTTTCTTGAAAATGACTAGTGGTTCCAATGTCTCTACAACTTATAACATAAACAATAATTTGCATGCTAGAATGAAATTCTTTGCAAGCAGTGTAGAGGGTTACAGGTATGTCATATCAATGCACAGAGCCTTTATCTTAACATCGAAGAGTTTCGTGATATGTTGTAAACCTGACATTCTCAATGTTGTGTATGAGTATGACATAAATGGTTACAAGTTGCATAGAGCTGATAAGAAAAGCCGTGTCGGCGGGGGAGCGGCAATGTACATCCGCGACTATATAAATGTTGAGTTTGTCACTAAATCGGAAGATACCTCTTTAATTGATTATTATTTCGTTTAAATAACTTATAATTGGTCAATCAAATTATTGCTTAGATTAGCTTACCGCTATAATAAAATTTAGATCTATCCGAACTTTACTCAGGTCAAAAAGAACCGCTTTACACCGATATCATCCTATGTGGAGATTTTAATTGCGACCTGCTTCAAAATACTTTGCAGTATTATTTATTGTTATATTGCCCGGGACGGAGAATGAAAACACCACACAGTTATTATTTTATTATGTTGTTACATGCTGCACTATTAACTTGGTCTTAAATTCACCCATCAACAACTTAACGACTCATCAACCTACCAACTTGA
Source organism: Blera fallax (assembly GCA_946965025.1). Taxonomy (NCBI): domain Eukaryota; kingdom Metazoa; phylum Arthropoda; class Insecta; order Diptera; family Syrphidae; genus Blera; species Blera fallax. The sequence goes on along the minus strand of OX337247.1, from coordinate 24,453,506 downwards.
CAACCCAGCAAGATCATTCTTTCGTTAAGGAGAGACAACTGTCAGACGCGGCGCATCGTGGTTTTTCTTTTGTGTCAGCTTCCTTTTGAATTGTATTGTATTAAATTTAATCCGAATAAATTTAACTAATCCCCTGCATATTTGCAACAATATTATATTATTATTATAGGCGACTTGCCTCTTTGAATGCTCGGGTTAGACTGCCATTGTCGCCGTTCCTCTTGCCTTCTCATTGTTTTTTCTCTCCGTCACTACCCAGCGTGCAATTTATGGGTCATCAAGGTAATTCAATCCATGACACGTATTCTTGTACTCGCTTGTGTATACGGGTGGTCGCAAGAATACGTATCATTTCATATTAATATTGATATTTACACTTTGTGACCTTTTTCGCAGTGGGTCATTGACGACACTTGAATCGATCGACTCAGTGGGTCACTCACGACACTTGAGTCGATCTATGCAGTGGGTCAGTGTTGCTAGTTTGCACATGAAATAGGAACATATGGCAATGTTACCTAATGTGCGGGCACAGCAATCAGCAATGTTTGTGGGCTTAACAGACCTCCTCCCTTAAAATAAGAAAGTCGCACGACGTTAGGACTAAGATCTTTCGAGGATTTACAGTGTTGGCCAAAACTAAGCAACTAAAATCCCTAGTGCATGTTTCATAACTTAATCCGTATTTCTAATAGCTAATAATATTGTAAAATATTTAATAAAATCAATAAGCAGTGCAAATAATACAAAAAACAAACGTTCAAGTGAATACACATCAATTTTCAGCTGGCCAAAACAAAAGCAACTCATTCGTTCCCTTCCTTGTAAAAATAATTTTCTGTTACGGGAAGCGTTAAAACCGTTACTTTGAACTTTACTACGAAGATCAAACGTGTCAACATACAAATAGAAGAAAACTAACTAATTCGGAAGTATCAGTTCGTTTCAGCAAGATCTAAAAAAGTTGGGTTAAGAATATTTCTAAAATAGTCCGAAACAAGTAGGTCGTAGGCCAAGAGTTAGAACCTACCGGGAGGATAAATCCGCAATCCAGAGTAATCCCTTAAAGTCATCCGGAGAGCTGTTGATGGTGATCTTTCATCTCTCAGGATCGTAAAGAAGCTATTTATTTCGGCCAAGAACAGAAAGGCAAGATTAATATTTGCAAATGACCACATCAATTGGACAGTGTCTAAATGGAAAAGTGTATTATTTTCCGACGAATCTAAATTCAATCTAAAGGGATCGGATGGTTTTCGTCGTGTCCGCAGGCCAAAAAACGAAGCCGTTAATCCTCTATATTTGAAGGGGACGGTAAAACATGGAGGAGGGCATATCATGGTTTGGGGATGCCAGCTAGAAATCGACATGTTTGCGGTATTATTTGATTATATTTTGTTTTGGTTATAAATTAATGAATTTGTTTTTTATATTAAGTTTTTGAGAACTATTACTACATTTGTGAAGAAAAAGATAGTGAAATATATTTAAATTTAAGCAGTTTTGGGCGTTACGTATGTTAAAAGTTGCTTTAGTTTTGCCCAACACTGTACATATATGTATAGTGTACGACAGCATGGCTTACAATGAATCTGTTACACAGTGGTTTCACAATATTTAGTGTTATAATTACATGTTATATTTCTATATACAGTGAATCTGTTACATAGTGGTTTTGCAATATTTTAAATTAATAATTACACATTATATTTATGTATACATATATATGTATATACATATGTTTATATATTAATGTCAAGGGTTTTTGCTGACTGTATAACATCTGAATTGTCTATCGTTGCTTACTTTATAGTATCTACTTTACGTATTGCCAGGGTGATTTTTAAGTATTTACGGACTAATATTACTAGAACTATAATTATAGCTATAGTGAAAATGGTTGTCACGTTTGTTATAGTCAAACATTGAGTAAGTTCTATTTTTACTTATGCATTACATCTTTTATGTTTATATTGTATTTTTTCAAATCAAACTCTTCTATGTGTACAGATTGGGGAGGTATTTGGGATAGGTTTCTGTTGAGGTCGGGTATTTCCGTTGGCAATGGGTTTTCGTAATAATACAATACCGGGGTGCAGTTACATTTTTCATTTGACGTTTGAAGATATACTTCGTTGATTTTTTTTTTTTATAATTCGCGCGCGCCTAAGGGGGTATGAATACCCTTATGCTGATTATTCAGGGCACGGGGGTTAATAGCTTTGCAGTATGGTTTTATGGTTAAAATTCCGCTATCTAAAAGCTTGAGTGTTTGTTGTGCGTCGCCGCACAGAATTCGTACGTTGGTGGATTCTGGTATGACGTAAAGCCATGAGTTTTTCTCTTTAGGTTGAACCAAATCTCATGGTTTAATTGGAATACTTTGGTTTCACAAGTCGTTGGGCTTAGATTGCCCGGAATTAATTGTATTGCGCAGTAGTTGACATTATGGTTTTGTATGACGAAGTTTTGTTGACATAGGAAGTGGTCAGTACAGACTGTTGCACGTTTGTTTAAATCTTTTGCTGTTAGGAATATGTACCATCTATAGTTCTCATTTATAGCTACGATTTCATCGTGGATGGAAACAAATTGGAAGGGATTTTGTTTCAATCGTACTGGGAGTGTTGTGATTTTGAACAATTTGAACTCTTCATTGACCAGTGGGAGACTGACTTGTATCACGAAGTTTTTATTTATGTAGACAGGTGTAGTTGTTGCTATTGAGTTCATTATAGGTAGATTCAATCTAGATATTTTCCTTATTTCTTCGGCTACTGATTTGAAGTTTCTATTCATATAGCGCGTTGATTTGTTAAAAGCGTCGACAAGGTTCGAGATTATTGTTACTTGGTTTTCCGGTATGTGGTATAAGTTATCTTGGTTTCCTGCGAGATCTTAAAGCGCGCTGTCTATTTTGGCTGCGTAACAGGGAACTGTTGTTTTGCTGAATTTCTGCAAGTAGGTTTTTTAAGATTTTCAGCGTCATCTTGAAATGATCCAGCGGATATTCCTTGATCGTAGTTGTGCAGAGGTCGGATAGGGTATTCAAATTTTGCTCTAAGTTTAAAATGTTATATTTTATGATTGTATTATTGAAACTGAACAAAAATGTCCATTTGGTGAATGATTTTTCTAGGATACGCATTGGTTCTAGGTATACTCCCGTCTTATTCAGTTGTTGCAGTTCTACTTGTGCTAGGGTTACGTGTATGCATAATCACTCGTTTTAGTGGTTTGTGTTTTGTGTTTTATGTGAGTGTTGTGTTGTGTGCATCTTGTGCTCTCGGTGTATAAGGCTTTATTAGGTTATTGTGTATTAACTTTTCTTTCCTGCCTATTTTTATTTTTGAGTTTTCTGGGGATAGGATTTCTACTACTTCATACCGCCCTTCGTTAATTGGAGTTAACTTTTTGTTTACTCTGTTTTTTATTTCGAGTAGTACTTTGTCACCTACGTTATAGGTAATTTGCTTTGAGTTATGGTCATAATAAGGTTTTTATTTTTGCTTTGCTTTTATTTGGTTTTATCGAATTATTTCGTATCCGGACTGTAATTTCGACTTAGTTTCAGCTATGTAGTCGAAAAGTTCTTCGTATGGGCTGTAATTAGTACTTGTGTGTTGTGTGATGTTGTAACAAAATATTGCATTGTCAATATAGCTGTCCGCTTGCATAATTCCTTAAATAATCTCCTAGAGTTCTGTGTGATCTTTCGAGAGCACCGTTCGACTGGGGTTGGTATAGACTGGTTTGTATATTTTGAATCTTAAGTATTTTACAAACATTTTTAAAAAGCTCACCAGTGAAATTTGTTTCTTGGTCAGTTAGTTTAGTTTGTGGTATGCCGAACGTGCATACTATTTTCTTAACTAACGCTTCAGATACCGTCCTGGCTTCTTGGTTCGGTATTGCTATGGCTTGGACGAATTTCTTTAGATCGTCTTGGAACGTAGGTATGTATTAATTGGAAGCGGTTCCACTATATCAAGAGCTATCCTTTCGAATGGAAGCTTTTCTGTAGCAGAGATAACCATTGGTATTTTGTTACGTGCATGCACTTTATTCTTTTGGCACAACTCGCACGACATAATGTAATTTTTTATATCTTGGTACATATTTTCCCATTCGTACGCTTTTTTGATTTGTTTTAACATGCGTACGAATGGGAAAATATGTACCAAGATATAAAAAAGTATTACATTATGTCCCATTCGTACGTTTTTTTTTTTTGATTTGTCTTAACATGCGTTTTGGTGGGCATAAACCTCACCTCCACGTGGTGCCTGCTGGATAGCTATTAATTAGTGAACCAACGATGAGCGTATGCTGAGTCCGACTGTACATGTGGAGCTGGACACTCGGACCAGCGCAAGCTCAGCCGAGGCCGCACTTTGACCCGCACTTTGTGGATCAGATGTCTAACAAGAGGTCCTCAGAAGGAGGACGTGCAGCGGAGGAATTCCAACGATGGAATCAACGGTGACGTCCACAGACAGACCAGCCGAAGCCTTACTCGAGCTACTCCGACATATTTGGAGCCCAGGTCAGTAAGGAACTTTCACGACTAAGGCAGGGTCGTGAAAAAAAGTTGGTGGCGGAGGAGCCCTTAATGGGCTAACGGCAGCGCTCGCATCCCCGAAGTGGGTTACTGGCATCGGTGTAACCGGCCCCTCGTCCTTGGAGTTGTGTAAAGGGACCTGGCCCTCCAGGTTGGGGGTGGTGCGTAGGGGCGACTTCCCTACCACGTAAAAAAAACTCGGTTACGAAAAACCAACAAGCCTCGGAAAGGAAAGATCCTACGACGTTGACGACCCTGGCAAGCGAAAAAAGGACAATGATTTTCGGATCTGCACTTGGAATGTTCGGACTCTTTATAGACCACATGCAGCCGATCAATTATCAGAGGCCCTAGACTGCTATAAAGCAGATATCACAGCCATCCAGGAAGTGCGATGGGATGGGCCGGGTAAAAGGAGGATGAAAAACTGTGACATCTATTACGGTGATTACTATAGAAAACAAAAACAGCGCTTATTCGGATGCGGATTTGTTATACGCGGCAGACTTAGGCAAGGAGTCTTGAGCTTTCGACACGTGAGAGAGCGTCTTATGACAATCCGCATCAAGGCTAAATTCGCCAACATTAGCCTAATATGCGCTCACGCCCCCACAGAAGACAAGGACGACGCTACCAAAGAATGTTTTTACGAGCTCCTCGACCAGACCTACGAGCAATGTCCTAGGTACGACGTTAAAATCGTGCTAGGCATTTTAACGCCAAGATAGGAAAGGAGGACATCTTTGGTAGAACAGTTGGTAAACATAGCCTCCACGACACCACGTCTGGCAACGGACTCAGGCTGATTGATTTTGCTGCGGGGCGAAACGTCACAATAGCAAGCACACGGTTTTCTCATCTCAATATCCTCAAGGGGACCTGGCGGTCTCCTGATCATGAAACCGTCAATCAAATTGATCACATTGCGATCGACGCAAGGCATGAATCCAGTATTCTGGATGTCCGAACCTTTCGAGTAGCCAACATCGACTCGGACCACTACCTTGTTGCAGACAAGGTACGAATGCGGATATCCCAAACGCCACAAAGAAGAATAACTGTGAGAAGATTTAACGTCGAAAAGCTGCAATCACAAGAGACCGCCAGAATCTTCGCCGATCGCGTATCCCGAAACCTCTCCACGATTCCTATGCCGCCAGCATCAAGTGCCGAAGGCCAGTGGCAACGTTGCCAACATGCCATCAGAGATGCCGCAACTGATGTGCTGGGTGTCAGTCGACCACCACCAAGAAACCCCTGGTTTGACGAAGAATGCCGGCAAGCACATGCAGCTTAACAGGACGCGTACAAAGCGGCGCTGCAAAGAAGGACGAGGGCTGCTCGTGAGCTCTACGAGCGTAAGAGACGGGAAGAATATCGGCTTCTCCAGAAGAAGAAAAAGAGCACGAGAAGCGCGCGATCGAAGATATTGAGAGATTATACCCCAGGAATAACGTACGGAAGTTTTACCAAAAGGTAAAACGAACGTGTCAGGCCAACAAGGCCCGTACGGAAACCTGTCGAGATGAGGAAGGAAACCTTTTAGTAGAATCACAGTCGGTGCTGAGAATATGGAAATTTTTTTCTGCAGACTGTATAACGGCGATGAAGACCAACATACCGCTGTCAGGCAGAATACTCCATTCAATATAGACGACGATAGCCAAAACTTCCGTCCACCTGACCAAAACGAAGTGAGGATAGCAATATCTAAGCTTAAATCTAACAAAGCTGCTGGTCCTGATGGCCTACCGGCCGAGTTGTTTAAGGCAGCTGGAAATGACTTGGTAGAGAGCATACACCAACTCATTTCCAAGATTTGGTCAGACGAGTGTATGCCTGATGAATGGAACCTCAGCATCGTTTGCCCGATCCACAAGAAAGGAGACCCCCTCAACTGCGCCAATTACAGAGGTATCAGTCTTCTCAACATCGCGTACAAGATCTTATCTGCCATATTGTGTGAACGCCTGAAACCCTTCATCAACAACCTGATTGGCCCCTATCAGTGTGGTTTCAGGCCAGGAAAGTCCACGGTCGATCAAATTTTCACACTCCGGCAGATCCTGGAAAAAACCCAAGAAGTCCAAATCGATACTCGCCATCTTTCTATCGATTTTAAGGCCGCATATGACAGCATTTATAGAGACGAGCTATACAGAGCCATGTTTAGTTTTGGCATCTCTGCCAAACTCGTTCGCCTGTGCAGGATAACGATGGAGAACGCTTACTGCTCGATCAAGGTCGGTAATGACCTCACCGAGACCTTCGATGTCAAAAAAGGATTTAGACAAGGTGATGCGCTGTCATGTGCCTTCTTCAATATCATTCTTGAAAGAATTGTGCGAAACTAACAAGCCAACACCGGAGGCACAATCTTTCAAAAGTCTGTGCAACTACTAGCTTTCGCGGATGACATCGACATAATTGGCAGAACACAGCGGGCTGTCACTGGTGCGTTCGCTAGTATCGAAACAGAAGCCGCCAAAATGGGTTTAGCTGAAAATAAGGGCAAAACAAAGTATATGCTGTCAACAAGAAGGGACACACAACATCGACGAATTGGACAGAACGTCACAGTCGACAGCTATAACTTCGAGGTAGTAAGGGACTTTGTCTACATTGGCTCTGCTATTAATTCTGACAATAACATCTCGGCGGAAATTAACCGAAGAATTACTCTTGCCAATCGCTGTTTCTTTGGGCTGAGAAGGCAATTGAGTAGTAAGGCCCTATCTCGAAAGATTAAGGAGACTCTTTATAAGACCTTAATCATCCCAGTCCTGCTTTATGGCGCTGAAGCATGGACTCTGTCGGATGAAGATATCCTTGGTCGCTTCGAGAGAAAAATTCTTCGGAAGATATACGGTTCCGTTTGCGTTGACGGGCTTTGGAGGAGAAGATTCAACGACGAAATCTACGAGCTGTACAGCGACATCGACCTAGTCAAAAAACTGCGCATCAGTCGCCTAAGATGGCTAGGACATGTAGAGCGAATGGACACCAATGCTCCGGCCCGCAGAGTCTTCGAATCTAACCCGGAGGGACACCGCAGTAGAGGAAGACCTCGCCTAAGGTGGCGCGCACAAGTAGAAAGGGACCTCAACCAACTTGGAGTGCGCAACTGGAGGCAGTTAGCTAAGGACCGGGCTAACTGGAGAGGCTTGTTGGTTGAGGCCCAGGTTCACCCCGAACTGTAGCGCCACCTAAGTAAGTAAGTTTAAAATGCGTTTTATTCCTTGGTGTCCTTCTAACGGATTATTGTGAAACTGGAATATTATTTGCTTAACTCGCGCTTTATCTGTGATTTCAGCGGCTTCTGAGTCTTTTTTTTGTTCGCCTGTCGTGAATTTACTTCGACTACTAGATATAATGTTAACTTCCGCTATGTTTAACCGCGACAAAGCGTCTGTGTTGGTGTTTCAGTGTCCGGACTTGTGTGTGACGGTGAAATCATATTCTTCTAGTTTGATACGCCAGCGCATTATTCTTGAAGATGGGTCTTTCAAGTTAAGCATCCATACCAGAGGCTTGTGATCGGTGATAACTTCGAAGTGAACCAAACACATATGGTCTGAAATGCGTCACTGCTCAGACGACTACAAGAGCTTCTTTTTCTATTGTGAAATAATTTCTTTCTGCTGAATTTAGAATACTACTGGCGAATGCTATTGGTAAGTCATTTTCATTTCGGTCCTTCTGCGAGATTACCTCGCCAATTGCCTCGTTACTGGCATCAGTAGTAATGTAGAATGTTTTTTGAAGTTTGCGTATTGTAGGATAGGGCGTTGTATGATCACTTGCTTTAATTGTTTAAATGATTCATCACGTCGGAACGTCTTTACAAAGAAGTTTATTTAACGGATTTGCAATTTTTGAAAAGTTTTTTATGAATTTTCTGTAATAGCCCGCTAGTCCTAAAAAGGATTTTATTTGTTTCTGGCTATTTGGTCTTACTATATTTTGAATAGCCGTTGCTTTCTCTGGACCTGGTTTCACTCCAGATTCTGATATTATGTGTCCTAGATACATCACTTCTTTTTCTAGAAATTTGCACTTATCTAAGTGTATTTTCAGATTGTGATCCTCTAAATTTTTCCCGTATATCATCATATCATCTAAATATACCAGGCATTTTATTCCCTGTAGACCAGTAAGAACTTTATTAATCAGTCTCTAAAAAGTGACAGAAGCGTTCCGCAAACCAAACAGCATTCTGTTAAACTCAAACTGTCCGTTGGGTGTGCTGAAGGTTGTTTTCTCTTTGTCCTCTTCAAACACCTCGATCTGGTGAAATCCACTGGCTAAATCTAAGTGTGATGCGAGAATGTCAGAGTTCAGCTTGGGATTGAAAATATATTTTTTTCTGTTTATCCTTGTTTTCGATATCCAGAATTCGCCATACGTCTGGCTTCCGCCTCAAAGTAAGATTTCTTCTTTTACTTGCATAGCACCTTATAATTTGAATTAGCTTCCAGGTAAAAAATTATAAAGAACCCTTCGCTGGAGCTACGGCACTCTCGTAGCCAAGCAAAAGATAATTGTCTCGCCCGTTTGCATTCCACATCAAACCAAGGCTCTGACAGATGCTCTGCAAAACTTCATCCATGGCTGAAGACCGGATACGATGCCTTGATGATTTCCTCTATTTGATTGAGATCAATTACTTGTAGCCTTTGCAGTCGTATATCGAGCGATCTTTGGTAGCTGGTTGGAGATGATCAGAATAGGGTACATGATCTATTTCGAGATCTGCTATATACCGATTTCAATACCCTCCAACCAGGACATAATGGATGACCGACGTACCTTGACGGCCCACAAATATAAAGTCTCCCGCTTCGCCAGATACACTCGTTTCATTCAGAACTCGCAATCAATATGAATCACATAGCATATATTTCATATGCTATAAATACCGATTCCAATACCCTCTAACCAAGGCATAATCGATGACCAACGTACCTTGACGGCCCACAAATGTAAAGTCTCCCGCTTCGGCAGATACACTCGTTCCATTCAGAATTCGCAATCCATATGAATCACATAGCTATATTTTATACTTTTTAGGCACGTGCCCAGTCCTGAGAGAAAGGAGAAGAGCTATCTTCGGCAGCGATTTTTTAACGGACGCCCATCCATAGCAAAACTACCTAAATGGTAAATGAACTCGAGGTTCCCACTTTATTTCAGTACTTCAAAATAGCCTTATCTTATCGAGAAAGGATTATTAACGAACTATTCTAATAAATATATATATATATACATGCATACATACACATATGATATATACAATATAACAATTTATTATGGCCACTAAGCATACGGCAGAGCCATGCTTTTTTAATTTTTGTAATCTGTATAAATGTAAACGACATGAATTGAAAATAAAATCTAATCTAATCTATTATTTAATTTCGCGTCCTACCCGGTCCAGCTCAGTGCGGGCCCAATTTGAAATTGACTTAACACTACTTCATTTTTTGTATCTTAAATTTCTACCCCTACGATTCTCCGCCTCTTATTCTTATACAAAATATCGTGTTGCTCACATAGATATTTGTCACCCTACATCCTACTTGGAATGCAGCTGATAGTGACGTGACCGCTTATGAGTTGCTGGCTTAGTGGCATGTGGCAGCTTCGAACCCATCGTGCCAGCTCGAACATAGACAACAAACTGACATGAAAGCCTCATATAATCCAAAAACGAAACCAAATTAATAATAATTTAGGCAACTATGTATATTATCTCTTGAGAAAAGTATCAACGCTAACAACAAACCTTTAATCTACAAGACCATAATAAGACCAATTTGGACATACGGAATACAAATATGGCGAACTGCAAGTGCATTAGACATAGCCAAAATATAAACACTACAAAACATAATCCTCCGCGCTATTACAAACGCCTCCTGGGATATTCCCAACGAAAAGGTACATCGTGATTTTGTCGAACCTACAATAAACGACGAAATGAAGAATAGTGGCGCCAAGCACATGAGAAGCCTGTCCATCCAACGACAGAAAACTAGCACAAGAAGACGACTGAAGACAACCAGACCCGTAGATCCCCAAGCAAGATAAATACATAGTATGCGTGTGTATAAAATAGTGTAATATGTAAGTATAAGAAAATACATAAGTATGTTTATTGAAGCAGTGTTTTAATAGAAGTTTATATTCCAACTTTGTACGTAAGATCTATAAAAAAAACAAATCCTGGGAAATACCAACAAATTTCAAGACAGGACTCACCTATTTTTCATCGGCTTGGAAACCGCACATGATAGCAATCTGTCTTTCAAAACGTGTAACATGCGCATGGTAGGCGTCGACACGGAAGACATCATCTTCAGCAAATCTGACGCAGACGACATCGATATCATCGGTCGCTCCCAGCATGCTGTCATAGAAACTTTCACTGAAAGCGAAACGATTAGACTTTTAAGTAACCGATGACAAAATTAAATACATGCTGTCAACAAACAAAGCATCATCTGTCCTCGATTAGGACAAAACGTCATTGCTGACAACAGTAACTTCGAAGTGGCTAACGAATTTATTTGCCTCGGAATAAACTTCAACTCCACGAACGACACTCTAGCGAAGCTTCGACGAATTTCGTCGTTGGCACTGGTGTAGTGGTAGCGTCATCGTTTGTCAAGCTGGTGATTCACAGTTCAAACCCTGATGTCAGCAAGCATTATATGTATAAAAAGGGGCAGTCCAATCAGTTTCGAAAGCTTATGACAACATTACTGCGAAAGAATAACACTGGCAGTGGGTTTGTCATATGGCTCGAAAAATTGTTCGCTCTGTTGAATGATCGATATGCTCATGACATCAGGTGGATTGGGAAAAAAAGTGCTGTGAATCAGAAGCGAAGGCAAAAAAGAAATATCTAGAACAACCAAATCTCCCCAGTTATATGGAACTAATGTGAAACCAATCTCTTTCTCTCTCTTTCTCTCTATCTTCCTTTCAAACGACCACCATGTGTTTAAAAAACATTAAAAGGGTATTCATAACCCCTTCAGTGCGTGCAAATTATAAAAAAAAACTGGGTTCAAAGCTTCTCAACTTTGGAGACAGAATACATGCTCAACAAAATCTTGGTCCTGCCAGTCCTGTTCTGTGGTGTCGAGTGCTAGAGGATAAACAGAAAAACAGTGCCGATTTGGAATACTTTCGAGAAAATTGTCCGTCGGGTATTCGGTCCCACATGCGAGGATGGCGAGTGAAGAAGATACAGCCGCAAACTCTATGAGCTGCATTAAAATGTGGATGTAGTCCGAAAATCCAAAACAAGTCGACAAACTGCCTCGACCACATCTAGCGAATGGACAATATTGCTCCAGCTAATAGGATCTTCGAGACCCAGCCCCTTCTGGTAAACTAGAAACAGCGTGCCTTGGATTGAAGAGGATGGAAGGCTGCCGTGTCGTAGGCAGGGACTCGCCACAGGTTGGGAGCCCAGTAAGTAAGTGTAAACAGGTCAGAGTTTGCGCTGCGTTCAAATGTATAAGAGCTGAATTAATATCTTTTATTGATGGCTCAGTTTTTACAGCCAAAATTTGTTTTGGTAAGATCTTCAACTATATTCACCTCATCGGCGTTATAAATTTGGTCTATAATAAATTTTTCGTATCCATTAAGTCAGCTGAATCGTCTAAAAAAGTGCGATTCGTGATCAGGAAAATACTTTCACCGGATGACAGCAAGCTGCGTACTTGCACACATATCATATTCGTTTTTGATTTTAAGGAAATTAAATTAATTAAATTAAATTTTCGTTTATTGGACAACTGTCTGGAATAATTTTGAAGCGTCACTGACCACACAATTTTAAGAGCACTTCGTCTTACATATTTATAATTTATTGCTTGGCGCAAATTCTTACCACAATTCACCTTTTCAATAGCATATTAACTTCTTATGTCATAATTTGTAGACTCCCCTTCATATTTGTTTGATAAAACTTTCACAAATGGAAAATATTTACGGATTATAGATTTCATTATTTTAACTTTTGTTTGCCTAAAATATGTACATATAACATTATATCTCATAATCTATAAACGGATTTCATATTTTAAGTTAATGTTTTGACCGAAACTTAATTACGAATCGATTAAAATAGGTTGTCACGAGCATTGGAATGTTACACATTGGAGTTGTTTTCGTTGTATTTGGGATTTTTCTACTAGGAGCAGGTGTAATACCTGATGACTCACCTTCATGGAATATATTTGGTAAAACATTTCAACTTATAGCAAGATAATTTCAATGTATTATTTATCAATATTTTAGGGTCTACTAATATTTGGTGGAATGAAGTAACATGTACTGGCCTGTTTTCTCTAGGATTGGGCATATTTCTACTTATTCTGAATTGTATAATAAGTCGTAAGGAAGAAGAAGATCTTGAGGACTATGTACAGCGACAGCTAACAAGATCTCGGTCAGGTCATCGCCTCGAGCGAGATGTCGAAACCGGTGTCCTTACGACCCGTCACGCAAGAAAAGCTGTAGCACTTCAGCAGAACTCTGCACACATAAACGATATGTCAAGCAATACAATAATTGATGAAACATGTGAAAATGATATGCCTATAGATACAGGTATGATTTGAACTTTTTTTTTCATGCTAGTATGCATGAACCAACAATATTGTATTAATTAACAAGGTCCACGAACGTAAAGTTGATATGTGCGTTATAGGGACCAACAACTAGGGCACGAACTGAAAATATATAATTCGTCTGAAACTGATATGATATCTGTTATAATATTATGTATATATTACTTTTCAAAGCAACATTCCCATTCTTATTATACAATAACATATTGCCAACCATCATCAGCAAAAGTTCAATGTTAATCTGTCAATTTTACAACTGCATGTTTTTCTAATTAATTTTAACCTAATTATTTGTTTACCTAATAAACTTAAGTAATTTGCCGTTAAGTGCCCAATCCTGGAAAATTTAAAAGTAGCATAAAATCCTTAAGATATGATGACTGCATTTAAGTATTGAAAAAATCCCACTTTTCAATGAGGAAAATTATTCAGCATAGAAGGCCAAGTACTTTACAACTTTTAAAAATTTTATAAGGACTGGTGAAAAGGCAGGTAGTGGGCGCCGAGGCTCAAGTAGTTAGTACGTTGGATCACTGAGCGGTAGGTTCGAGGTTCGAATTAGTGATGGGCGCATTCGAATGAAAGAATCGATTATAATCGATTATGAAAAAGTCTCGAGATATCTCGATTCTTAGCACAAAATCATTCGAATGATTTTGTTTTTTTTTTCTTACTTCTCTTTTATTTACATACTCTTCAGATTTTACAATCCCTTATCCCTATGAACGCATTATCTGGGGTGCGTGTGTATATGTGTCGAAACGGCGGCATAATACGCATAAACTGCTTGTACATACATATTATGTATGTTTGCGTTAGTGTTCTCTTTTCCTTATGCACAATGAATGTCACGAATTAAAATGTTCTCGGTGTGAATCGAGAACACAATGAGCGAGAGGTATTCGAGAACTTCTCGAGAACTTCTCGAATGAAGATCTCGAATGAATGTCTCGAATTAAAATGTTCTCGGTGTGAATCGATTGGTTGAATTGGTTTTTCTGTTGCAATTTTCTTTTGAGGAATATGAATATGAATTTAATATCTATTCGAGCTTTCATAATAATAAAAAATAATATTATTAATATTATGAATTATACTCGTTTTTTATTTATAAATGCTACATTTATATATGTATGTATGTAACATATATGTATTAATGTAGCATTTTTTGCCTAAGAAAACGGCACAACATTGCATTTTTTTCTCGTATCTCGTATCTCGAATGATCATTCGATTCTTCAAATCATTCGAATACTTATGTCACGATTCTTCAAATCATTCGACTATGCCCATCACTAGTTCGAATCCCAGAAAACACCAAAAAGTTTTCACGGTCCCACCTCTCGCAAATGTCTAACAGAAGTCCGAGAGTAAAACTGTCATGAGAAAGCATCTCAATATGCCTTTCGGATATGGCTCTAAACTGTAGGTCCCTTCTATTTGTGTAAAAAATATAACACGCACTACACGAATGGTCGCGAGAAGCTAGGCTCTGGACCACATATGTACGTCCAATGCGCTAAGTATTTGTATTTTTTGGGAGAAAAGGCCAACGTATGCTGCGAGCAATAGAATATGGAGGGCATGCGTGTTACATGTGAGCTCAACATAGCATTTGAACCTGCGCATGTTGAACTAGTTAAATGGATAAAAATATCGAGGAAACTTTGACTATTTCTAGAGAAAACAGTTGAACGGAAAGATATTCGTCAGTGGTTAAGAAAAGCGAAGTACTGAGCTGTATTTAATTCAATTACAAATTGACAGGAAATGGATGCTAAACTGGACGAAGGGCTATTAATTATGCTGCTATTTGCCGAAGAGGTTTGCCGGAGAGGTACAAAGCAATTTTCGGTGCGTTCATAAATTTTTCCAAAATAGAGTGCTTCAAGCAAGACTTCTGGAAGCAAGTGACAAGAGGAAGATTACATTTGATGCGAATTAACAATTAATGTAGCGAATTGGTACATAGTTAGTGAAGCTATTTAGGATATGTGTCGCGTAAGAAATTGATTTTGCTGCAGGGTGAATAAATAGTCACAATAGTAAACACACGGTATCCTCATCTCAATATCCACAAGGGAACATGGCAGTCTCCTGATCATGAAAGGGTCAATCAAATTGATCACATTGCGATTGACGCAAGGCATGCCTCCAGTATTTTAGATGTCCAAATCTTTCGAGCAGCCAACATCGACTCGGACCACTACCTTGTTGCTGCCAAGGTACGAATGCGTATCCCGAAATCTCTCCACGACTCCTATGCCGCCAGAATCAAGTGCCGAAGACCAGCGGCAACGCTGCCAACAATCCATCAGAAACGCCGGAACTGATGTGCTGGGTTTCAGTCGACCACCAACAAGAAAGCCCTCCTTTGACGAAGAATGCCGGCAAGCACATGCAGCTAAACAAGACGCGTACATAGCAGCGCTGCAAAGAAGGACGAGGCCGCTCATGAGCTCTAAGAACATAGGAGACCGCTTCTCCGGAAGAAGAAAAAAGAGCATGAGAAGCACGCGATCGAAGTTATTGAGAGGTAATACTCCAGGAATAATATACGGAAGTTTTACCGATAGGTAAAAAGAATGTGTCAGGCCAGCAAGACCCATACGGAAACTCTAGAAATGGGGAAGGAAACCTTGTAGTAGAATCACAGTCGGTGCTAAGAATATGGAAAAACTTTTTCTGCAGACTGTTTAACGGCGATGAAGACCAACATACCGCTGTCAGGCAGAATGCACCACTCAACATAAACAATGACAGCCAAAATGTCCGTCCACATCTCCAATCGAAGTGAGGACTGCAATATCCAAGCTTAAATCCAACAAAGCTGCTGGTCCTGATGGCCTACCGGCCAAGTTGTTCAAGGCAGCTAGAAATGACTTGGAGGAGAGCACACACAAACTCATTTTCAAGATTTCCCTGATCAATGGAATCTTAGCATCGATCCACAAGAAAGGAGACCCCCTCAACTGCAACAATTACAGAGGCATCAGTCTCGTCAACATCGCTTATAAGATCTTATCTACTATATTGTAACGCCTGAAACCCTTCGTTAACAACCTGATCGGCCCCTATCAGTGTGGTTTCAGACGAGGAAAGTCCACAATCAATCAAATTTTCATACTCCGGCATATCCTGGAAAAAAACCCAAGAAGTCTAAATCGATACTCACCATCTTTTTATTAATTTTGACGCCGCATATGATAGCATTCATAGAGACGAGCTATACAGAGCCATTTCTTGTTTTGGCATCACAGCCAAACAGTCTTTCAAAAGTTTGTGCAACTACTAGCTTACGCCGATTACATCGACATATGTAATTGCCTGAACACAGAGGGCTGTCACCGGTGCGTTCGCTAATATTGAAACAGGGTTTAACTGTAAATGAGGGCAAAACCAATTATATGCTGTCAACAAGAAGGGACACACAACATCGACGAATTGGACAGAACATTATAGTCGACAGCTAAAACTTCGAGGTAGTAAGGGACTTTGTCGACCTTGGCTCTGTTATAAATTCTGACAACAACATCTCGAGAAATTCTTCGTAAGAAATACGGTACCGTTTGCGTTGACGGGCTTTGGAGGTGAAGATTCAACCTCTAAATATACGAACTGTAGCGTCATCGACCTAGTCAAAAAACTGCGCATCATTCGCCTAAGATGGCTAGGACATGTAGAGCGAATGGATACCAATAGAAGCGAATGGGCACCAATAGAAGCGAATGTACACCAAAAGAAGTTGGAGAACTTATAGTGCGCAATTGGAGGCAGTTAGCTAAGGACCGGGCTAACCGGGGAGGCTTGTCGGTTGAGGCCAGGTTCACCCCGGACTGTAGCGCCACCTAAGTTTTTTTTTTTTTTTTCTGAGGAAGGTGGAAAGCATCGAAAGCCAGAGTGTGGGACTTTAAACCTAACTAAAACCGCCTCTGCTTCCAACCCCATTTCCCGACTTGATACCAAGGGCACAAGGTCTTCCGGGGGGGTTTTCAGCCGTGGATTGCGTAGTATGGGATTACATCCCAAATAGAAGACACCTCCTATTATTACAACTGAGAGGAAGTCTCATCCAGTAACTTTTCTCCAATATTATTATTTACGTTTTGGGGCGGTGAAGCTCATTAGCTGGCCCCGAAATTAATTGTATATGTTATAGATATACATGTGTATGTATACATAACACGGTTGTATTTTATATTTATATTTATATTTTCGTTAAGAAATTAAGTCATGCGGCCTTAATCTTTTAAGCCGCCTAATAGTATTGTTGTTTTCTTGCACCATGAAATGTATTTGAGGATTTACATGGTCTTGGAGTTGTTGGTAGTGCCTAAATGCATATTTTTTAACAATCTCACTAACTCTCTCTACTTGTAGATCCCTGTGTAGGTTGTCATTTCTTATATACCAAGGTGCATCAACGATGCCTCTTAGTACTTTATTTTGGAATGTTTGTATCATTCTTATATTTGTCTTTTTGGTACAACCCCAAAGCTGTTTCCCATACGTCCATACAGGTCTCAGAGCTTGCTTGTATAAAAGCAGTTTGTTGTCAACTGATAGCTGGGAATTTCTTCCCATTAACCAATGCATTTGTCTGAGTCTAATATTTAGCTCCTCTTTTTTCTTTTTGACATGCTCCTTCCACCTGAGCTTGGCGTCAAGTGTTATACCCAAATATTTAGCAGTATTTGCGTACGGAACTTCTTTACCATCAATCACCCCTATCGTGGAATCCGCCGGGGGGAATTATTCACCAAAAAAAATATTTCAGCATCGTCAAATCCGCAAAGTGAACAGTTCCCCGTGTCGGTAATGTGAATGAGTTTCACTGTATCGTAGAAAACGTTCGAATCGAATTTTTCCCGAAGAAAATGAAATTTCTTATACGCATCAAAATCATTGCGGATTTCATATGATTGGCTTGGCTGCCGCACGTCGCCTTCTTGTTTACAAAAATGTAAGTGAAATAAAAAGAAATAAAAACAACAATTCTGTAATTGTTTACATATCAAAAAAAAAAACTACTAACAGACTGCAGTTTAGAGGAATTGTAAACTCTATGAAGAAATCACCAGACATTGCTAAAAATATGACCAAAAGGCCACCAGAGCAGTTAAAAAGGTTTTGGGACGAACTTCGGCTCGAGCTAAATAAATATGGGCCATTTCTAAATATTTAAATTAGTTATACAGTTTGTCAAGAAAATGTTTGCAAAACCAAAAACCAAACGGAAAATAAACTTAAAAGTATATATTTATTAAGAAATATATGATTTTTTCACCTTTTTTCTTTACAGTTTTATTTTCATATTAACTGTTTACTGTAATTCACAAAAACAAAAGAAAAATTAAACGAAAACTAGGAGAAATCTAATAAAAAGCTAATAATATTAGTTTTTTCAATGTCAAACAATTCTTTGCAAAATGCTATACATGGTTAAAATAATTTAAGAAAAAAACAAATGAAATACATTTTTTTAATTTTCAATACTTAGTGTGTCTGCCATTAGCCTTAATGACGGCTTGTAACCTACTCCTCATAGAATGTATGAGCTTCTGAAGGTCGTATTCCTCGGGAATCTTTATCCACTCCTCGTTGATAAACTTAACTAATTCCTTTTTCGACTTTGCGCCCCCTTTTCCCACCTTCTTTTTTAAATAAGCCCACAAATTTTCAATGGGGTTTAAGTCAGGACTTTGGGCAGGAGTGTCAATTACTTTGCAGCAGTTATAAAGCAACCACTCCCTACATAAATAGGATTTATGTTTTGGATCGTTGTCCTGGTAAAACTTAAAACGCAATTTGTTTCCGTTTTCTGGGTCAACAAAGCCGAATTTTTGCACACTTCTTTTCAAGTTTTGTCTTAATATGTCCAAATATACTTCCTTAGTCATAATTTCATCAATAATTCTTATTTCACCAACGCCTTTGCTTGAAAAACATCCCCATACCATCACCGACAATTTTCCAAATTTAACTGTTGGAATGATGTTCTTGTTTTCTAGGGCTGTTAGCGGTTTTCTCCAGACTCTTGGCGGTCCTGCATGGTAGTACAACATTACTTTGGACTCGTCACAAAAAACAACATCGTTCCAGTACTCCATCGGAAGACAAATGTGCTCCATTGCAAAAGTTAGTCTTTTGCTAATATTTTGCGCTGAGAGTAATGGTTTTTTTCTAGTGATTCTCGATGCGTATTTGTGTTTTACCATAACTTTCCTGACGGTTTCATGGGAAACTTCAACTCCGCAATCCTTTTTTAAGTCCGTGGCTAACATTCTGGTGCTGGTATGAGGATTTTCTTCTATGGTTCTTATTATTTTTCTTTCATCCCTCGATGTTAGCTTTTTTGGTCTACCTGTTGAGTGCTTTAGGTCAAGTCTACCTTCTTTTTCGGCGCGGTTTATGATATTGTAGACAGTTCTTAATTTGATAGAGAACATTTCAGCCAATTCTTTAGCGGATTTGCCTTTATAATAATTATAATACACTAAGTGTATCAAATCCTCACTTAATCGTTTACCTGGCATATTTAATATGGATTTTTTTAAACTATCTTTATGCCGATTCAAACGATTAATGACCAAATAACTTCAACACAACTCTAGAATGCAATAAGATTCCAGCTAATTCGTGTGTTCTTCTCTCTTTTGTTATTATTCGTGTGATTCCCCTAATTATATAACCTTTTGCAAAGAATTGTTTGACACTGGAAAAAATACCGTTGAATGTATTTTGTTGAATTTATCTTGGTTTTCGGTTGAATTTTCAATTTTTTTTTTCACATTACGGCAAAGAATTCATATAAAAATAAAATTATAAAGAAAAACTGGAAAAATATCGTATATTTCATAGTAAATATATACTTTTAAATCTATTTTTCGTATGTTTTTTGGTTTTGCAAACATTTTCTTGACAAACTGTAATTAAAACTTAATTTAAATAATCGTTTTATTTTCCAAAAAATATTTATTGACAAATAAAAAACAGCTGTTTAACAGTGAAACTACCTTTTCCAGGCATGTCGATAAGGAGACGTTCCCGGCGGATTCCACGATAGCAGTAGAAAGTGAAAGGGAATCGAATTGGTGAAGTGAAACTCAATTCCGACGGATTCCACGATAGGGGTGAATATTAACTCTTACAGTATTCTTCCGTTAGTGAAGTTAATATGGATGGATTTGGTTTCATGAAGCTTTATTCGGTTCCATTTATTCGCGGTGTCGTCGGCGAAAGTTGTCAAGCTAACTTCTTCCTGCTGAGGTAGGTCGCTTTTATATAGGAGATAAAGGATTGGTCCCAAGACGCTTCCTTGTGGAACTCCTGCAGATATTTTCTTTAATTTAGAGAATTAATCTTCATTTCTTACTCGAAATTAACGATCTGCGATATAAGGTTTTAGAATCAGGTAGAACTCTTCGGAGAGATCCCTTTGCAGTTTAAATTCTAGTCCTCGATGCCAGACCTTATCAAACGCTTATGCTACGTCTAGAAAGATGGCTGAACAGACTTTTTTGTTCTCAAGTGCTTTTTCTACTGCGCTCGCAATTCTATGCACTTGTTGTACAGTAGAGTTTTTTTCTCTAAACCCAAATTGATGGGAAGGTACAAGATTTCTTTCTTCTATTATTGGCTTGAGTCTTTTCAAAAGCAGTTTTTCAAATAGCTTCGATATTACGGGTAGGAGAGAGATCGGTCTATACGATTGCTTCTCATTTGGCGACTTATTTGGTTTCAGAATCATGATTACTTCTGCAACCTTCCATTGCATCGGAACATACTTTAGCCTGAGTGCTGCATTAATTAAATGTAATAGTTTACGTATAGCTTTATCCGGGAGCTCCTTAAGTATTTGTCCTGTTATCAAATCATAGCCCGGTGTTTTTTTTGCATTTATGTTACTTTTAATTTCACATTTTAGTTCTTGTAATATTACATAATGCATGTTTCTGTGATCATTTCTGGGCTGCAGAGATAGGTTTTCGTCTGCAGTTTGCCTGAGAAATGGTTGGAAGGTTTCCTGCAGGTGATCTGCGAAGAGGTTAGCCTTTTCTTTGACATTTCTTGCCCATGACCCGTTTTCTTGTTTAATGGGCGGTGCCTATCTTGATGTTTTTTTAAGGATTTCACAGCTTTCCATAGCTAATACTCTGTAACCTTATGGGCTGATAGATTATTCAAGTATCTGCCAACTGATTCGTTCTTTACAATTTTTAGAAGCCTCTTGAGTTCATTACACAATGCGTTAAGAATCTTTTCATTCTTAGGTGTTCGGATTCTTTGCCAAGTTTTACGAGCTTTGCGTTTTTTCCTGATTAATTCTTTAACTGTATATGGGTAGTTTATGTCTGCATTCCTCTTTTTTTGGCAAATGTTGGTGCTTATCCATGCTACTTGTTGGATATTTGTATTAAATATTTTTTCTTCTAGTTGAAATGAGGTTTTTATCGGGACTTGTAGGTTTATGCTATCTTCTAATGCTTGTCTGAATAGGAGCCAGTTTGTTTTATGATTCATAAGACGTAGTTGACTTTCAGTTTTCAGTATACTAACAATAATCGTCATAAGAACAGGAGAATGATCTGACGACAGATCATCTTCATTTTCTACATTAATGTGGTTGTCAGATTGTTCACGTAACGTACCAAAACTCACAGTGACGTCAGCCAGCGAGTGAACGCGGAATGCACCCACGAAATATTTCCCATTGCCTGGGGAAATTCTGAACACCTGCTTTAGATGCCAAAATTGTATATATATAAACAAAATGCAGTTGCAATAAAGTTTTATTCAATATTCAGTTTTATAACGTACAAGAAAAGATTGCGTTTTACTTTCAGTTCTTACGGTCTGTGCAGTTTTTAGAATCCGTTTTATTATATGTATGTCTTCTGCCACCAGTCAAACCCTAACAATTCGCTTCCTTTTTCATTTGATTCAAAGTCGAACGCTTTTGGTCACTTCGAGACGGATTGTGATAGACATATTAAAAGTTTAACTCATTAACTATAATCGGGTTTTATATACAAATATAGTCATCTTCATTAATATCGTTTAGTTTATTTGCCGAAATAAATTGTGCAATTACCAAAAGCAACTCAATTGGACAAATCTGGTCTGGAGCTGAATTTGATTTGACGCCGGCTCTACCGGCACTTTATTAAGCTTAATACAAGCCGTACTTAAACAATCTATACTTAAAAAACTAGAGATAAACTTACGAACTATCGAGAGAAGGGAGAGAGGGATTAGGGTTAGAGGAGGAGAGATGTGGGACAATGGCTAGGCTGAGTTGGAGCGATGCTGGAGGATGTTGCGAAGAGTGGCTCTGCTGTAGTGAAAATCAAACGAATTTTCCATATTGTTAGCCAAACGAAGCATTCTGGACAAGGGTGCGTTAAAACCATAATTGGTGCGGTGAGTACTGAGACGGAAGAGGGGAATGGACCTAAGGCCGCGGGGATTGGTATTAAATGAAACCAATGCAAGAAGCGCTGGGCAGTCAATGTGACCAGTTAATAAATGATGTAAGAAGAGGAGGTCGGCAATTTCGCGACGATTTTCGAGAGATTGAAGGTTGATCAATTTCAGACGTTCAGAGTAGGGAGGCAAATTGAAACTATCAACCCAAGGAAGACCACGGAGAGCAAAACGTATAAACCTGCGTTGGATGGCTTCAATACGTCGGACGTGAACAGCATAGTGAGGGGACCAAGCTTGGCTAGCGTATTCGAGGATGGGTCTGACGAAGGAGATATAGAGTGATTTGGTAACGTAGGGGTCAGAAAATTCCTTAGACCAACGTTTAACAAAGCCAAGCGCGGAATTGGCTCTGTTTATAATGTTGTCAATATGCGAACGGAAGTTAAGCTCCCTATCGCAGATGATACCTAAATCGCGCAATGATGAGACTGAAGGGATAGGTTCGTTACAGAAAAAGTAATCCCTATGGGGTGGTGGAAGGCGTTTACGGGAGTATGTGATGGATTGACATTTGCTAGTGTTAAGTTCAAGATGATTTTTCTGACACCAGATAAAAAATCTGTTTAGGTCGTCTTGGAGAAAGCGAGAGTCTGTAGTAGAAGAAATGACTTTAAAAATTTTCATGTCATCGGCATAGACGGAGAGACAGGAGTCTTTGATAATGCGGTCGACATCGTTGGTAGTAAGGACGAAGATTAAAGGACCCAAGTGGCTGCCTTGAGGGACGCCTGATGTGGCCATAAAGGGGTTAGAGACAGAAGATCTAAATATAACCTCGTATTGTCGATTTGCAAGATAGGATTGGATCCATTTGATAAAACCGGGTTGAAAACCGAGGGCTTTCAACTTAAGAGTAATAATTGGGTGAGAGATTTTATCAAAAGCTTTACTGAAGTCAGTGGCTATTACGTCGATTTCGCAACCGTCTTCAAACGCGCAAAGCGCCTGAGAGACAAATTCTGTTAAGTTGGTGGTTGTCGATCTACCTTTGAGGAACCCGTGTTGCTTAGTGGAAAATAATGATTTACAATGAAAAAACATTGTATCGTAAACAATGCTTTCAAAGAGTTTGGGTATGGATGACAGTTTAGCGATAGGTCGATAGTTGGATATTTCGGTTTTTGGGCCTTTCTTGTGAATGGGTATGATAAATGATTTCTTCCAAAGGAGGGGGAAAGATTCTTGGGAAATGGACATGAGAAAAAGTGAAGTCAAGGGTAGGGCCAAGTGTGTCACGCATTTCTTTAAAACAATAGCGGGCAATCCGTCGGGACCGGGGGAGTAGTCATCCTTAAGTTTGTTAATCTTATCAGTGACAAGTTGCGGGGTGATATTGACCGAGACTAAGGACGTTTGAGCGCAGTCATCCATATAAGAGAAGTAGTCAAGGTCAGGTTCGAGGATGCGGTCAGTGAACGATTGACTAAAAAAGTGGGCGAATAGGTTTGCTACAATTTTGGGGTCCGACGAGGAGGTGTTGGCAAGCTTGAGGGTAGATGGATAGTTATCAGATTTACGTTTCGCATTTATGAAATGATAAAAACGCTTGGGGTCAGTAATTAGATTGGATTGCATACGGACGAGGTAATCTTGGTAAAGAGCTTCACTTAGTTCAGCAAAGTGTGTATGTGTGTGCTGATAAAGGGAGTAGTCAGAGTCGGAGCGAGTTTTCAGGTATGCTCTCCAAAGTTTGTTCCTCTTATTACGAAGCGTACGCAGTTGCTTATTATACCACGGTGGGGATGAAGAACAATTTTTTTTGGGCGAGTAAGGAACAGATTGCAGAAAGCAATCAAAGATTAAGGAATAGAAAGATGCGAGAGCGGTATCCACAGAAATATCTCTGTAGTCAAAAACGGCATTACTGAGCAAGTTGTTGAGTTTGCAGAAGTTAGCTTTCCGGAAATTAAAGCTGTATGAAGCCTGGGAATGAGAATTAGAATTTAAGTCACCGTATGCAAACGAAAGAAAGAGGGGTGGATGGTAGCGGTCTAGAGTAGAGAGAAGATGATTACTTGCCGACACAATACAATTGTCAGCATCGGAAGAGAAAATAAGGTCAAGTTGTCTGCCAAGGTTATTAGTTATGCCACTGATTTGATGGAGGCCAGAGTTGGAGAGACAATCTGTGAAAAGGACTTCTTTGTCAGAGGTTGCATGTGAAGGAACGAAATGAGATTCATCCTCAGACTGAACCCATTGAAGATGGGGAAGATTAAAGTCGCCTAAGACAATGACATCATCACAGGGGTCCGTAAAATCAAGGAGAGAGTCTATAGCATCTATAGCGAGTTGGTATCCTTGAATAGGTTGGGAGGGGCGGATGTAGCAGCAGAATAGATACAGACTACGCTTAAGGATGGTAATTTTAGCGCAGATAAACTCAAAATCAGCGGTGTGCGATGTTTTATAAAGTTCAGATTCGTAACGGTTGTGAATAGCTAGGAGAACACCGCGGCCAGACGTTCCGTCGTCTTTTTCAAGACCATCATCGCGGAAAACGTTGAAATCAGAGGTAAAGAACTCATTACACTTGTAGGTAGCGGAAAGATTTGTTTCAGTCAGCGCGAAAACATCGTAGGGAAGCGTTTGGGAGTTAAGGAAAACACTGGAGGATTTGGTACGCAATCCGCGTACGTTCTGGTAATATATTGATAAATGTTTAACAGTGTTTATGTTAGGTGTGGAAAGGCATGGGGGTGTGCTGGCATAAAGGTTAGGAGCGAAAGAAGTTTTTATAATTAGAACGAGTTCTTTGAAGATGGGAGATCCGTTTGGAATCAACGTGGGAGGCAAATGTAGAGAGATCATTTGCTACGCTACTGGGCGGAATATCGAAACTACTGTGATAACGGACGAATATTTGTTTCAGCTCATCGGGGTCAGTTGGAAGGCCTTCTTGGTGTAGCGAGACCATGACGTTAGTTTTAGTGATACCGTCTACACAAACGGTGTCATCTTTGTTGTGCAGGTATGCTAAATAAAGGCGCACATTATCGTAAATTTTACGATCGCGCAAGCGTGAAAGAACGTAAGGTCCATCTTCGCCAGAATCAGTAAGCTGTTTAGTGAGTTTGGCAGTCGGCGGAAGCAGAGGATCTAAGAAAGAGGGTGGTGCCACATTCAAATTAGGATTGTTCGAGGGGCGAGGGCGGGTGGAAGAAATGGGCCCTTGAGGAGTAGAGGAGGAGGGAGCAGAAACAGGGGAGGCAGGATTAAGAGTATGGGAGTGGATAAAATTGGGATAAATAGTGGAGGCAGGTTTAATAGAAGATGAAATTTTATTTGAAGAGGGAGCAGGGATGGCCTTCAGATTAAATGAAACGCGGTTTCGTTGAGGGAGGGGTGGTCTGGTAATAGTAGGAGGGTGAGGAAGAGTATGTGTTGGATTAGTAGAGCTAGTAGTGATTTTATTGCGGAAGGGAGAGGGATGGCGAAGGGAGAAGTTGGGAAGGGTTTTCATACTGAAGCTCCAATTAGGGTCTAGATTAGACTGACGAAGATCAGATTTGGTGTTCTTACGCTTAACCTGCTTAATACTAGTCCTGGGGGTCCATCTGGTCATGCTCATAACGCCCACACGACATACATCCTCAGGGGAGGTCCAGAACATCCATACGTATTTGGAGGGGATGTCAAATTTGAAATTGCTCGATTTACTGGAGTTAACAGGGGAAATCTTCTGGCAGTTGGCGATTGCGAATGAAAATTTCTGCTGAAAAAGATTGCGGATCCAGAAAGTATCTGCAGAACGGGGGGCACCTTTGATGATGAATGTAGTATATTCGTTATCAGCGTTGGCCAAGTCAAGCTTTTGAAGACGAGTTATCCATTCAGAAGGAGTCCAAGTGGTTCCAAGAAGTTCGAAGCGCTCAGGTCCACAGGGGGTTGGGGGAGCGTTAGGGGTTGAAACTCTGTTTATGTTGGAAGATGATATTGATGAACGATTCGCAGAGGATGGTTCAGCAGTAGATGAAGAAGAGGGGGATGTTTCAAGTAGCTCATCAAGAAGCGATTTGTTTTTGGACGTCGTATTATCACAGGTTATGTGGTCAAGCTTGCCAGATGTGAACCTTAATTCTTCCAGAATTTCAGTGATAACAAGCCTAGTGGAAGCAGAATCGTCCCTCAGAGTTTCGACGCGTTCCACCTGAGCAGCCATGTTGGTAGCCAGAGAATTCGTCGCTAGTGAATGAGATGTGATCTTGTTGTTAATGTCGGCAAGGGAATCACTTATTGTGTGAACATCATCGCGGATCGACTCACGCAGGTATGTATTTAGGACTTCGATTTGGGCGTTGAGCGTTGAGAGGCAACCCGTGGATTTCGTTAGTTCGGTGTTGAGATGGGATTTGGTGAGGACATCGCGTGGCTTTTTTAGGGCTAAATCACTTAACGCAGCAAGTTGTTTCTCGATGATATTAAATCTTGACTTGCTGAGTTCACTTGCACATTCCACACTGTTAGCAAGGGCGTCCACGGTTTTGACGACCTCATCAAGTTTCGAAAATTCTTTCATCACAAGTTTGGTAGATTGTTTAAGGTCTTTGAGCATCGAGTTCGTCGAATCGCTGTGGCATTTAATCGCGAGCATCACATGCGAGAGTGAAATTTCTTTACACTCATCGCAGAAAAACATGAAATTGATCAAAAATTCTTTAACATGAGTTGCTGATTTTTTACTTAGACCGATACACATTGGGTGGAATGATTTACCACAAAGGCCATTGCAATCAAGTAATACAGCATTATCGTTAATGACGCAATTTTGATTAGCACACGATTTTTCCATTGCAGGTAATGAAGTAGGTCAGTTGCACAAAAACGTAAAATAAGCAAAGACGAACAAACTACCGGGTAAACGCACTGGAGAGGTTAACGAACGACGGCGGAGGAGAAAGAGCGGGGAATCAAATTGCAGAAGTTTGAAATTATGGAATATAAATATGCGACGGAAATTGGAAAATTAATTTAAGTCGCGAAGCGGGAAGAAGAGAAAAACACGTCTAAACGGTGCGACAGTTCAATTAGTACTCGATGAAGGCGAGCTACATATATGTACATATATGTACAAGTAATTTCTGGAACAACAAGTAAAATTGCCGTGTGTGCTGAAGGTGCGTTTTCACTTGTAAGGATTTTCACGTGAGTACATTTATTTGTACTATTATTGCCTAAATAAAGTAGAGTTGGTGTTACATATACATATATACACTCTAAAATGAAACCAAACAAACTTACACGAGTACTAACCCAATTGGAGAAAGAGGTTTCCAATTTTGCTAAGAGGGGTTCCAGCTCTCGTACTGCTAATTGTCTGTCTGGTCGTTTGTCGCTTTTGGAGAAATCCATGGAATCTGCAGAGAGTGCTTATGAGGTGTGTATAGGGACGTTGTTGGATGGCGATGAAGACAAATGCTCTGAAGTAGAAGAAACCTAGGAGAAATTCCGCGAATTGTTTCTCGAATATCGTGCGGATCTGCTGGACGCAATGGGCAAGGTTAAGGTGAAGGAAACCAAGGCTGACGTTACCGAGTCAGAGTCGAAAGTTTCCATGTCCTCCACATTTCCGACATTCGATTAAAAAATATTCGTATTCCTGTTTTCTCCGGGAGTTATGAAACTTGGCGAGGCTTTCGAGATCTATTCATTTCTCTGGTCCATCATAATGCATCTCTGTCCGAAATTCAAAAGTTGCATTATCTCAAAACCAGTGTGTTAGGGGAAGCTGACAAGATTTTGTCGCATTTACCCATTGCTAACGGCAACTATTCAAAGGCGTGGGCAATTTTACAGGATAGGTATGATCACCAACGGTTTCTGGTCAACACCCAATTAAAGTGCTTTTCAATTAGCAGTCCATAACCCAAGAGCGGACTGAAGCAATTAGGGAGTTATTGGATATATCAACCGAAGTAGTTCACAGCTTGGATAGTTTGAAAGTACCGGAGCAACACTGGGATGCGGTGCTAGTGTATGTGCTTCTACAAAAACTACCCTCAAAAACACAGCAGCTTTGGGAGGAGAAGCTCGGATCCAAGGACAACGCAAAGGAACTGCCCACGAAGAAAGTAGTCCACCGCAATTCTTTTCACTCGCAGGCCAACTCATAAAAATACACGTGCAAACTGTGCAATAAGGGTGCCCATTCTATTCGAAAATGCAGTCGGTTCTTAAAAATGAGCATCCATGAACGTGTAATAGAACGAATCAACTCATCATTAAAACACATTCGTCCTCGGTTCAAGTCGAACTGTCTGGGCATTGATCAAACATATCTTACAATGAAGTATTGGCAAAAATGCCAGGTCAGCAGACGCGAGCGCATGCAGCAACGTGTACAATATGATACACCTGGAGAACCGTAGGTAGTGATGGTTCCCAGGTGTAATTGTATGCTGTTCAGTAGGTTCCATATTAGTTGCCAGGGAATCATGATTTACCCTGATTCCCAAGACGAAACATGATAAGGCTGTTATTACACCTTCTTCCTTTAGAGGTATAATTTTATTTTAATTAAATTATAAAAATAAAAATGTTAAATCTATTATAATCTATCATTTAATTAAATTAAATTGAAATTTTATTATTATTACTTTATTTTTACCATTTTTAAGTTTTAAAATTAAAAATCTAGCTTAGGATAATACTTAAATTTATGAATTATAATTTTTTTTAAACTTAAAGTAGTATTTCTTAATATAAGTATTTATTATTATTCTTTATATTCTGAATTGAAAATATGTTAATACAATTCGTTTCTTAAAACTAAATTAATTGAAAAGTTTGAACATTTTATTTTTATATATTTAATTTATAAATTCAATATTATATTTAATTATTTTACTGTAAATTTTTTAAGCCTATTTTTATGAACTGTCAATCGTTCACTGTGCCTGTCTTCTATGACGCAGTTTTTATTTTCATTAGTTTCTAGTACTTTGTATGGACCTGTGAAAGCATTATCTAGCTTATGACCTGCTGTGTTCTCTAACAACACCCAGTCTCCTACATTAATATCTAGATCTTTTATTTTTGTGTCATTGTAATTTCTGTTTTATTTTTGCATTTTTGATTAACGTTTGGGCCCGTAAATTAGCAGTCTGTAACTTTAACTTAATTTCTTTGTCATAGGAGTCGATATTGTACACTGGG
This sequence comes from Blera fallax, assembly GCA_946965025.1. NCBI lineage: Eukaryota > Metazoa > Arthropoda > Insecta > Diptera > Syrphidae > Blera > Blera fallax. The sequence goes on along the minus strand of OX337247.1, from coordinate 24,423,653 downwards.
TCTATAGAGTTTTCATTCAACCATTGAAAGGAGTTTGGATTTTTCCCAAATACTAACTCAAATGGACAGTAGCCATGCACAACCGATGGAGTGGTGTTGAAGTTTCTTTATCTATCTTCAATAAGGAGCAAAGTTCAGTTAAAATTTCATTTTTATATTCAGTTCCCATGTCTGTTATAATTTTCTTCATGGGACCGTACTTCAACACGAAACCTTCAACAATCGCTTTTGCTGTTTTAGCACTCTTGTTTGGGATGGGTATTGCTTCAAAATACTTAGTCAGATAGCATACCATAGTTATCGCGTATTCATTATTTTTCTCTGTTAAAGGTAGTGGACCAATGGTATCTATCAACACAATATCGAAACCTTTTTCTGTTGTGGGTGTTATTACCATTGGCTCTTTAGTTTTTGGCAGATTTTTGTTGAGTTGGCAAAGTTCACATGACTTTACGTACGTTTTGATATCTTTTGTCTTGTTACGCCAACGATGGTCACGTCTAATTTTATTTAATAACCTTGTAATTCCTGGGTGGCCTCCCCAGATTGAATTATCGTTGTATTTTTTCATGATCTTTTCTTTTTCCTCATTACTATATATTGTTATCACTTTGGGCGTTAGCGCTATAAATATTTTAATTAATAATTTGTTGCCCATTTCTTTAAAATCATTGACCATGGTCTTCTTAAATAATTTTTCGTTTAGTGATAACTGGAATTTAGTTAGATTTTTGATGCTGGCTCCTTTTTGAAGCGCTGGAAAGAATTTGTCTAAACAAAGATTTCCATTAACATAAGTTTATTCTTACTTTAGTGAACCAATAACTTTTCTTCCACGTTTAAAATAACAATGTTGTGGACCAAATTTTAGTTGAGTTATGTTTGTATCGGTGTAGTTTGAATTATTCAATTGTCTTTTTCGGGTGTCTTGACGAGTTGTTTCTTTGATGATTTTATTTTCTGCTCTAATAGCTTTAAAATGTCATTAAAATCTATTCGTGATAGAGCATCTGCTACATAATTTTTCTTACCCCTAAGATATTCTATTGCAAAATCGTATTCTTCTAGATCCAACCTTATTCGCGTCAGTTTGGAAGACGGGTTTTTCATTGAAAACAAATAGAATAATGGCCTGTGGTCAGACCTTACCAAAAATTGTTTCCCAAAAATATATGGCTTAAAGTGTGTTATGGCCCAATGTATAGCCGTAAGTTCCTGCTCTATGGTGGATTTGTTTGCCAAAGCATAGGTCGACTAGGTGTTTGTAGGAACTGTCTTGCATACAGTCATTTGTCCGATAGTTGTCCAAGTACCCATCGATGTCACTATTGTCAGCAATCACACCATTCGCTCTTGCATAAATCACCAGTTAACGCCCCACAGGTAGATCATCAATCGTATTCTCATTCCGGTAATACTGTTTTCCATGGTAAAAATAATTCGTCGCAATCAATACCACAAAACCACTTTCTTACCTCAGCAATGAATCCCAATGCTCCGAATTCTAACCCCCTGGTCTGAAACAGTCTTCAGCAATTCAGCGTGATGATCCGAAGAATCAACGATCGAATGGAGAAACACCTTGTTGCAGCAAGTCCATCCACACATACCACTCTGTGCCACATTCGTCTACCCAAGTTATGTTGGCTACAGCTATCGTGAAGGTCAGTGGATCGTCAAGAATGGTTGTTTCACTTCGAGCATTGCTGGATTCAGGTTCAGAGGCTTCCGTTATAACCGAGTCAGCGTTTCAGCTTTTACATTCGAAACATAAATCAACTTTTGTCGAGGTTTCCGGGTTAGGTTTGGTCAGCAGCGGCACATGTAAGAAGGTCGATGACATCACGATAGGTTCTCATCACTCAGCCTATGAAATCTCCACACAGGCTCTTGTCTATATTCCCTGTCAGGGCATATCCCGGCCCGGAGCCTTCCAGCTGAAGATTGGAGGCACCTCGCTGGCTTGTGCTTAGCCGATCCATCCTTTTCAAGACAGGCAAGGTTGATACGTTGTTAGGCGGTGACGTGTTAGCTGACATTCTTTTGCCAGAAATGGTCAGACACAGTGATGCCAATTTGTCCTTGGCACAAAGGACCAAATTCGGGTGGATTCTTTTTGGACGTGCACCCTTTTCGTCTTAACCCGTAAAGAGCTTTCACCAAATATATACCCTCGAAGTTGGTATGCAAAAATTCTGGGAGTTAGAGGAAACTCCTTTTCTGAATACAGAAACTCCTGAAAATACAGCGTGTGAGGATCATTTCCTGCAAAACGTCAAGCGCTTGTCAGATGGACGCTGCGAAGTCGCCCTTCCTATCGAAGGAAATATTTATCCGGTGCTTGGGCGTTCATTTTCATTTTTAATGCAATTTTTATTTCGTAATTCATTATTTCTTACATGCTAGACAAAAACGCTTAAAACTAGCTTAACTAACTTACTATGTAATGTAACTCTAACTTACTGACCCTATGCGGGTGCTCTAAGCTAAACCTAACGCTTAAAACTATGTCTTTCGACGTTTACGAACTAAACTTATTTATTAACTTTACTTACTTACTTACTAAAACTAAGAAAATTTATTAAAAAAAAAAAAATTAGTAAATGAACATTTTTTTTGTGTTGCTTAAAATAAATTTAAAATAGTCTTAAATCTAACTTAGAAATTACCTTAAATAAACCTTAAACGTAAAATATATTTTTTTTTGTGCAAAGTGCTGCGATTTTTTTTTTTTTGCAGTGCTGTGAAACTTTTTTTTTTTTTTTATAAAATTAAACCTAACCTACCCTAAACTATGTAAGTCGGCCATAGTGAAAAAGCCAACTTTGCCCCATAAGAAAGGCTACCCCGGATCGAATGGAACCGACGAAGGAGTTCTCTCTCCGTCCCCTAACCACCAGATTTTCTGGCGCTGCCGTTCAATATCGCGCAAATCGCGACCTGATACCAATCTACTGTACCGGAGACGCTCCGGAATGCTGTGTGTGACGTGTCGGTTGTAGGTTAGTCGCCTATCAGCAGCTGTCCGGGCAACATGGAAGATTAGCGGCACCGCTAATCTGTCCTGGATCAGACCTAATCTATCTAGATAGAGGAACGCCTCTGGCGGAACGAAGCCGTTAAGGCACACTCTCTCGTGGTACATATCATTGGGGTAGAAGGCCCCAGAGATCAGGTTATTCATCGAGTTCATTGCTCTTGCAATGTGCCCCCGAATCATTTTGATCACAAAATTATCCGCTCTGTTCATGTTCGCCCTGTTATACAGGACCTCATTAGAATAGAATTTTTTGTACTGAGACTCTGGTGTTCTGTATAAACGAAGGCAAGCCCTCTCAAACACCCGAATCTTTTCCATCAAGCTTGCTCCCACGTTGAACCACAATGGACAACCATATACGAGCATGGGCCGGATGAGGGCCATGTAGCAGATTACCTTCACCCTTGCATCGAGTTGGCTGCTATAAAACAGTCTCTTTGTAAGGGCGAAAGCCCCTTTGGCTCTGGACAGAGCAGCATCTATATGTTTGTTAAAATATAGATATTGGTCTAGCCAAAGCCCGAGGTATCTGACTACATTTCTAGACGTTAATGGTTGTCCGTGCTGTCCCACGACTGAGAACTTTCGCCAATTCTTTCTGGTATCCGCAGGGGCCCCAGATAACGGCGTCCTAAACAGGATGGTTTTGGACTTTTGGAAGTTGATCTTCAACTTCCAGTCGTCGCAATATCGCTTGATCTTATCGAAGTCACGTTGGAAGAGACTTACAATGCTCTCGATTGGTTCTGATCTGTACGCGATCAAGTCGTCTGCGTACGCTATGGCATGGGGAAGAGATCCTACGAGATCACTCGTGTAAATGTTAAAGAGGATCGACGAATTAGCCGCACCCTGTTGCAGACCATTTTTAATATCAAACGTACCAGCAGAAGTCACATTGCTATTTTTCACAATGAACCGTCTACTGGTGAGCATATTACAAAACATGTATAGTGGTTTACTTATGCCCAGCCTACTCAACTTGTAGAAGAGTCCTTCTAGCCATACGGTATCGTAGGCCTTCTCCCAGTCAACCAGGCAGGCACCCGTGCATTGTTTCTTGCTTTTGTTCCATTGGATATCCGACACCAGTTTAGACGCGGCATGTATAGTATCATGCCCCGCCTTAAAACCGAATTGGTTATCCGGAACAATATACATGTCCTCAACCCACTTAGACAGCGCTCTATTGATCACTTTTTCGAATACCTTGCTGATATTCGAAAGGAGACTTATCGACCGGAGATTCGCCGGATTGGAAGTATCCTTACCCCTTTTGGGAATAGGATGTACCACCGCTTTCTTCCAGTGCGCCGGATAATGTGCATTATTCAGCGCATTGTTAAACAGGATGGTGTAAATGTTCACCGCTTCGAGGTGTCGAAGCACAATGTTAGACACTCCGTCGATACCCACGGATTTCTTCCTTCTCAATGATTCGAAGATTGCTTGGAGTTCTATCTTCGATATGAACGTGGGATGTACCACCTCATCGGCGATGACATTGTTTGCCATATTATCGTCATTGAACTCGGTGAAGCCGATGTTCTCTGATCGCCAGTGTTCTATATCATTTCGAAGATAGAAGTTGTGCACAAGGACTCGATTCTCCAGGTCGTGGTTCTGGCAAATGCTATCATTCACCTTATACACTTCCTGGAAAGTCGCTCCTATAGCCTCTACCTTCTCCTGCGGATCTTCGATCACAAAGAAGTTGTCATCACAGACTGCGTTCCCTGGATCTATGCCTGCTGTTATAAGTATTTGTTCGTTGTTCGTCGTTCGGGGGATCTTGAGACACGGCAGGTCGTTTTGATTATTCCTCCGAAATATTTTATTTATTTGCGGGAACATACTCGGGTTGTTGGATTTTACAGCCCGAATTTTGTTGTTCCAATGCAAGTTTACAGAAAGTCTGTAATTTTCTTTAATCATCATTTGGAGGTTTTTAATCAACGACTTGAGTGTCCTGACCTCCGAGTTTTGTCTGTCAGTAAACCGTCTGTACAAGGTTTTTAATCTTGACAGAAGTCTACTTTTTTGTAAGTGAAGTGCGTCAATTGTTGCATTGCGGTATATGTCTACGTTGTCAGTTTGTTGATACCGAGGTATCGTTCTGTCCATCGTTTGTTTAATTGTCTCGTCCATTCGTTGTAGGTATCTGTCGATCTCTTCATTTCACAGATTCCTATTGGACGGTGGGTAGAGCGAGTTCGAGGAGAGTGCTCTTGTCAATGCTCTGGAGAAGCGTGTCCAGCGCGTCCTACTGTAATTGTAAGGGTACGTTTGGACAAACTCCTCCAACTCCGCAATCTCGTTGGGAATTGTAATTTCGGCACTGAGTCCGCAATGGTCACTGTCATACACAAATGTGTGTAGGCAGTTTCTCGTTTGTCGGTTCGTGTTGGTCAGTTGTAACCGTACGTCGAACAGCAGAAGATCCAGATAGGAGCCCCCTCTAGGATACGACGGACTATCAGTTGCTTTCAAATCGAGTCTATACTCGACATTGTGCAGACCCCACCAATTGAATAGTAGGTTCCCCCTAGAATTAGGTATATTATTTCCCCAATCACTGTGCTTGGCATTCAAATCTCCGGCCAAAATGAAATAGTTCTCTTCCGATTCCAGCCTTAGACATCGAAAAAGTGTCTCGAGCTCTGTTATAAATGAAGTGGTTTGAGTAGTTCCAGAAGCGTAGACCGCGACCACGTACAACCTCTTTCCACTATGGAGGAGGATGCACACGATACACGCTTCCAGCTCCTGGAACCTCCGCACTTCACCGCTGTACACAGCCTTAGAACGCTATTCTTTCCTAATGAAGATCGCAACACCTCCCCCTTGAATGGAGTTGGGTCGGTCTCTTCTTATAATATTATATAGTTTGTGCTTTTGGGATAGCTTGGTTTCGCTAGCCAAAAGTACGTCTGGGCTTTGGTCTTCTAACAACTTAAAAAGTACGTTTCTTCGCTCGATCCTTATCAGTGAATTCACATTCACCGCAAGGATCTTTAAGGGTTTCTCCGCCATCGTACCCATTACGACTGGTGGTGCGCTAAGCCCGGCAGAAATGCGTAGATCTGGTCCACCCGTTTCGCCTGCAATTCTAACTGACGCTGCAGCTGGCCCATTTGCCCTTGAATTGAGAGCAAAATCGCCAGTAGGTCTGGCTCTGCCTCAGGTGCTTTAGGCACTGGGGCCTGTGCAGCAACCTTCGGCTGTTGTTGTACCGTATTTCCCCGGCCTGACGCCATTTGGGCGTAGGTCCATTGCGGAGTGACGGCTGGTGTTTGAGTAGAAGCGGGTGGACGCTTCACTTCGACTTTCTGCTGGCGAGCTACATTTACTTTTTTCATGTATTGAAACTTAGGACAACCGCGATAGTTTGCGTGTGCCCCGAGTTTCCACATAATGCACACGAGAGTTGGGCCCTATCTGCTACCCTATCCTGACCTAGAGAACACTCTTCTGCTTTGTGGTTCTTTCCACACTTCACGCATCGAGGCTGCATTTCGCAGTTCGACGCGGCGTGCCCGAACCTTTGGCAGCAAACACATTGCAAAATGTTTTCGCTACTCTTCACTTTTTCCCAGGATACAACCTGGTAGTCTAGGACATTAATACTCCTGAGACCATCCAGTTTGCTATTGGGTGATAGCTGTACAAGGAAGAACGGTAGCTTTCGCTTCTCCCTTTTTGCCCTTGCTGTGGTGAACGGCTTGACTCCTACAAACTCAAGACCGTGACACTCTTTCTCTTTAAGCATTTTAAGGAGCTCCTCCGGTTCGATGGACGGTTCCAGCGCCCTCAGCAACATTGTTTGCAGCTTTTCCCCCTTCCGGGTGAAGGAGAAGAACTCCGTCGTCGAATCCTTTAATAAATCTTTTATTTTTTATACTGATCCACTGTGTTACAGTGGATAGCATGCCTATCTTCATTAAGTCTTTTAATATAGAAATTATTACCAATGGCCGACTTACATAAATGAATGGTTTCCTTCAGTGCGATTTTGAATGTGTTAATAGGTGGCACCTTCATCTTTTTTGCTCTCTGTTGCTGCTGTTGTTGCTGCTGATGTTGTTGTTGCTGCTGCTGTTGTTGTTTTTGCTGCTGTTGTTGTTTCTGCTGCTCTGGCTGCTTTTGTTGTTGTCGTTGCTGCTTTGGTTTCTGTTGTTGTTGCTGTCTTACAGGCAGTTGTTGATGTTGGTTTTGCGGCTGCTTTGTCGTTGCTGCCGGCTTATTTGCAGTTTTGGCTACTTCATTTGTGTTTGTTGCCGCTTTATTTGCTGCTGGCTGCTGTTGCTGTTGATGTTGTTGTTGTTGTTGCTGGGAACGCTGTAGCTCAAGCCGGCGCTCCTTCTCTCTTCTAGCCATCTGCTTGGCCTTTATGTCGAGTACTCTCTGCTGCAGCTGCCTTATGCTGCAGTTTAGGTCTTCGAGCTGGTCATCTTCATCCTCAGACTCAGAGGCCGCCAGCGAGGCGAAGCTGTTGCTATCGCCTGTATAGCGCCCTTCCCCACCGTCGGAGACGTATGGGAAATCGTCGGTAGCTGAGTGACGCTGATTTTTTTTCGGCTGCTGTTGGTTTTGATGACGCCTCCACCCTCACTTCTCCTGGCAGCTTTTCAGACGAAGCTGATAGGGAGAGGCGTTTGCCAAGGTTGGGAGTCGGCCTCAGCTTCCTCCTCCTCTTCACCGAACCACCAATAGCCACTGTTACTGAGTGCCCTGATTTTCCTGCCTCGTCGGCCGATGACACATTTTTGTCCGCTACTCCCGCTGTTGGGGGCGCGGACCGTTCACTTTTATCCATCACTTAATGTTTATTTTATTGTTTCATTTTTATTGAATAAATAAAAAAAAAAAAAGTATTTTGGCTTTCCCCCGGCGGGGATCGATCCCGAGTTGATCGGGTCACCACTCACTGACACTACCACTAGGCTAAACCTTCGCTTAAGCGTCCAATATCAATTGCACTATTTACGATTTTGCAACTTTTCACTGTGAAGCCGAAACACGTGTGGTCTCCACAAGGGTCTGTGAACGACTGTGCTTGGGCGTTCAAGAGAAGGTGTTCTGCGGAGATTCCAGCAGTTAGAAGGACATCTACTCAAAAATGAGCAACTGCAAATCGACTATCCGAGGTGTATAGAAGACTATCTAAGATTGGGTCACATGATCGAAATGGAGAACGAGCACACCCACACGAAATAAACAAATCCATACAGTCGAAAATACACAACTCATTGGTAGAATATATCCATCGTTGCACACACTCACACCAACGAGAGATACAAAAAACACAATCTTTTTTCAGACAACACAACCAATTAAAATAATTTAAGGCCTAAAGGCTCAACTATAATAGTCGAAAGCAATCGGAAGCTAATGTCAAAATTCTACGTTAAGTTTCCTTCAGTACTCTCAATTGCTTAAGTTGCCCATAATAGGCGTATGTGAACAGAAGCGACTGTCAGCGTCAAATCGTTTTGCCATTTTTTTTTCCAAGTATGAATACGAAATCTAACTAATTTAAGTATGTAAATGAAATCTCAAATAATAATTGTTATTTCAACTGATAATTTTAAATGTACTTACCTTACAAATAAATAAAACAAAATTTCTTGGCAACTTTCAATTTTTAAATAAACACAGCTGTTCAAATGTCACATTTTCGTACGAAAGAGCGAATGAATTCCCTCTTTTCGTAAGTGAGCAAAAGTGAATGAAACTTGACGAATCGAAGCGACGAATGACGAATTCCTTGTATTCGCACAGTTACGTACGTCGACGTACGCACCCATTCTACTATTATAGTTACATACTCGTATAATAAATACTCATCTGAATTATATAAAAAACAAAAATTATTTGCAACTAAACATAAAAAAAAAATAAGTAACAACTAATTAATTCACGCACTAATCACCACTTCTAAAAAACACGTCAACACCCAAAAAAAAATATGCACGATTCGGCAAAACACATTTGGTATTAGTATACAAGGCACCGGTGCCTCTCAATACATCGAATGTAGCAATACCATTGACCCTATCTCTCTTGTTAACAAAAGAGTTTGGAGAGGACAAGTACGGTATCTTGTGTATCGATGCCCTGTCTAATGTGTGTTCATGTTTCGTCATAGTCCCGTTATTCATAGTCTGCATGTAAACAAATATAATAATTTTCATTTCTTTTCATGTACTATGGTCTCTGAGACGCATGAACCTTGGTAGATGTACTATGCACTATGTATGTACATATATGCAGCAGCAGGAGAAAAGGGAAGGCATAAGACGTAGCAGAGCAACATTAAAGAAGAAATTGATTGATTGAAGGAGCAGCCTGATGATCTTCGCTCATCGGTGGGGGAGAATGTTCACGTTGCGTAACAAAACTCACAGTGACGTCAGCCAGCGAGTGAACGCGGAATGCACCCACGAAAAATTACCCATTGTATGGGGAAATTCTGAACACCTGCTTTAGATGCCAAAATTGTTTATACATATATGTATAAACAAAATGCAGTTGCAATAAAGTTTTATTCAATATTCAGTTTTATAACGTACAAGAAAAGATTGCGTTTTACTTTCAGTTCTTACTTTCAATTTTCATTTGATTCAAAGTCGAACACAGATATTCCTTTTCCTATATAGAAGTCTATAAGGTCTGGGGTTTTATTCTGATCTACCGGCCAGTGTGTTGGCATAGCACTTGAATGGAAATCACAATTTAATGCCTGTCCTGCTGAATATAGCTCTCTACCTTTGTGGTTCGTTAGTCTTGAGCCCCAAAAGGTATTTTTGGCATTAAAGTCACCTCCGAAAAGTAACTTCCCAAAGTTTGGAAAAATGTTATATAGTTGTCTTTTTTTAGATTATGTTTTGGTGGACAATATATTGCAGATACTTTAATATTAATTTTGTTTAATACGTGTACATTTATGGTTGTAGCTTGCATTTTTTCTTCCTCAATTGTTGAGTCTTCGTAATGTTTGATTGAGTCTTTTACAAGTAACGCAGATCCTCCTCTTGCCCTATCCGCCCGGTGAATAGCATGATAGCAACAATATCCAGATATGTTTAAATTAGTTGATCTGGTTAGGTGACTTTCTGTAATTAAGCAAATATCTATTTTTTCCATATTTAGGAATACTAATAGCTCTTCAATGTGCTGCATTAGTCCATTTGCATTAAAAGTTACTATTTGTAGTGCATTATTGATACTGATTCTTTGGTCACTTTGTATTTGATGAACTTGTCTAATTGCTTGAATTTTTAAAATATTTTATTATTTGTGTCGTTTTGTTCTTCAAGTCTTCTGTTTAGTTTATCTACCATATTAAGTATTTCCTCAAGCATTTGGCTATCGTTGTGTCTCACAACTTTGTTGGATTCTTGGTGTTTACTAATTACTTTAGTAGGTTGTTTCTTTTTGATTAACGTCTTAGTAGGTTCTTTTTGTTGGTTTTTTCTTTTGTATATCGTTTTTTGTTAGAAATTTCATCCTTTTGTTTAATAATTTCTACGAATGTTTTGGCTCCTGTTTTAGTATTTATTATGTTGTTGATAATGATACCCCCTTGATTGATGGGGTAGCTCATTTTCTACTATCCTTTTCTTTTGAATTTGTGATTTTCGTTGCTGGTTTCTGATTTTTTGCAATTCTTGGGCTACCTCACATCCCCTCTAGTTTGCAAGATGCTCTTTCTTGCGGTTGATGTAGTTGGGTGGTGTGTTTTTACTGGTA